>WSTH01000194.1:0-33931 GCA_019616345.1 Ceratobasidium sp. 395 | reverse complement strand
GTGGTTTCGCAGTCGCAGAATAGCACATGGCTATTGAAGAGTATGGGTTTTGCGGCCGTGCTGGATCATTTGTGGAATGGGGCCGCTGCGAATGGTGCGCCGGTTACTTGGGAGAACTACATAACTTCAAGGAAGGCTGCGCTTGATATTGGCGTGTAGATAGCGGTTGGTTAGTGTTATCGTGTATCATACAGCTCTCAACGACAGTATATTGACAAAGCGAACATTCAAGTGTAACTTTCACATGCGGGGGCTCAGGCACCGGAATCAACAATAACCTTGATCGATTCCTAGTCATAACCAGCCATAATGACCCCTACCAAAAGTAAGCTATGGGGTCAGATGAGGTGTAACTCCTCAGCAGATAACCCTGCTGTGTTAAAATGCTTGCCCAACCATTTCTGGCTGTCCTTACTACATAGTTTAGCTCATCCATACACTTATTTTAATTCATACTACACGTGGAAAACACTTGTCAAGGTGGTGACTCCCGATCCGCCCAGCTGAAAATCCAAATCTCGCCACTCGTATTCCTATTCTTGGACAGTGTAATCTATAGGTATAACTGTCAATTGATTTGGAGGAGGAAGGCAAAGAAGCGAAATACCTTGCTTTCGTTCCCAACATCATCGTGTATCTGCCAATACAGCTCCTGGCCGGGAGCATGGACTCTGGGTGAGTGTGAAGGCCGTCAGTTAAAAACGACAATCATAGTCGAGCAGCTAGTACTTGTATTGGCCGGGCCCAACGTTTACAATTGTCCATTCAAATGCTCCAGGGCGAGACTTTAGTGTGTCGTCCGTCTAGGTGAGACATTAATAGTCAGTGGAGATATGCAACCTTATCGGGCTCGGCTGTTACCGTAATATCGTCCGAGGGCCCAGAAAGGTTATCATGACCTTTCGAGTACTGGATGGTGTAGTTGTTTTCAAAAACGTGTTCGATGTAAATAGCTTGCTAGATAAATATGTCAACAACCCCACGTTGGTATAAGTGATGATGCGCATACACCGCCAGTCTCATTGACACAAGGATCTTGTGAGGCATGTTGAACTATGCGAAAATTGCCATGGTCGGTTTTTAGAGGAGAGAGAATCCGGTAAGTGCCGCTATCAAGAGACATGTTTTCCTGTGTAAATGTTTCAAGACTTCGGTCGGAATGATTCTAGAAAGCGGAAAGGCAAAGCGGTAAACGAGCTACGCATTCACGCTTTATATGCTAGCATACAGGCGATTTTACGGGTAGTTCAAGCGACGTCAGCCTTCCGGATCTCGACTCATCAGCATGTCGCGGATTCGTCAGCAATCGAAGGCAGTAGAAACCATTATACATAGCGTGCCTTTCTTTTATTATCACAACTCCCTTGCTTTGTGCCTCATAAACGTTCAGCTTTCGTTGTGTTACAACAGAACTTCAGTGGGTGTGATTTGCATTAATGCAATAACACGAAGGGTTACTTTGGACGCACATAATGCACGCTTTTAACGCCTTGACATTGAAATAAGTTGAGCTGAGCTTCCAATGACCTCATCTGACGCAATTGCATCGATGAGATACGATTTCGACTGGAGCATTGATATACAGTATTTCGAAGCGCACTACAAGTAGCATTCTACCACCAGCATCCATACGCATATAACATCGTACCGCATGCCTTGCATCACGCATGCTATTTTCAAGAATTTGGCGCGGTGTCTCCAAGCCTGAAATAAGATAATAGTATGCTAGAAGATACATACCTGAAACTCGGGTTTAAGCTTAGGATGTGGACTATTCTGAAATTAAGCAGCCATTGGATGTATTTGGTTAGATTCTAATGTAAGATACCGGAATCTTATGTTTGAAGACGAGAGTGCGGCTCGGAAGCTGCAGCAACAGCTTGTTTATGTTGTTTGCAATAATGAGCCCTAGAACCACCCCCCGTCACTTGTCCCGGGGAAAGCCTTGAACGACGTTTTGTTATAGCCGGCCGGCCCGGGACACCCCATGCTCGAAAGCACAGGACCATACTTCTCGGCAACCAAGGTTTCAGCGTAGGTGACATTCGAAAACAAGGCTCCCAGCACGTCCGGGAGGTCTTCTTGTAGCGCATGGAACCTAAGATTATTGCGGTCATTACAAGCAAGCAGGTGACTCAGAGAAGTAGAGTTACCCAAAACAACCAAGATTATTGCCTTGGAGCAAAGTTTCGTACTTATAAAGACCTCCAGTCAGGTCGGAAATATTAACCACAGTGAACGTGTTGGCTTTTCCGATCTGTGTGTGCGATGAGTAAGTGGAATAAGCAAGCCAGTCACTTTGTACTCACGTTTCCGCCAACAGAAATGGCATTTGGGACTACCGCCAACATCTGAGTGATATCCGAATTGAGGTTCGCAGACTCATAATCGTTCTCAGTTGACCGTCTGTACCAGTTGTTCGGGATTCGCTATTATGGAGTATTACACACATACCAGAATCTTATAGGTGTAATGAAAACTCACCTCATAGCCGAGCCAATAAGTCAGGTTCTTGCTGTTACCTTGTACTCCAAAGAAACTCTTCAAGACGTCTCTCGAAAGAACCCCGTCCGGGAATTGACCCGAATGGTTGGACATCAGTGCTGGAATGAAAGCATGAGCTCCGTTGGAAAGAAGAGTCCCAGTAAGCTACAAGGCGTCAAGACTAAGTTGTAACTTGGACTCGTAATTCACGTACCGGCCCATGATAGAAACTGTGGTAAATAAATCACCAATATTCGAACCGATCAGCATATTAGAGATGGTGTAGTTCCACATACTGAGGATTACTGTGTTTGGGGTCAGCGGCGGGATATTTTCAAGTTCTGAGTACCTTACTTTTGAATGGACGAGTCCAATGTTTGTCTCCGGTGTTGTGTTAGCACACTCAGGTTGTAATCGGATGGCCCTTTGTCTGACCAAAGTAGGTTCAGCGGCAGTCTAGTATATCTCGTAACCGTTGTTACCGGGTTGCAGCGCATATAATGACTTGAAGTTCTTCAAATCCAGACTCGAAGCATCACCGTTACGCAGATAGTAATCGCCCCTTCCAGGCGATGCGTCTGTCTCATACTTGTTGTGAGAACCACTCAGGCCTTGAGGCAAGACGATGAATGGGGGCATAATATCGCCGCCAGGGGATCCACCTACACCCTTGTTTAGCTTGTATCCTTGGAGATTAGTATATAGGACGCATTGTATACCACAACGAGGAATTCACTCATGACTATGTATGCTCGTACTATGGCTACGGCGTTGCCACACACCATGATGACGTTATTTCATAACATGATCATAGTCTGAGCACGCATGATCACGATCGAAATCCTCGCGGCGGTGTATGATGCTTTTTGAAATTTCCGACAGAGTACTCACCAATGGAGAACTCGTCCGTTTCTGGATTGCCGGTGAGAACCACTAGAAAAAGGCGATTGTAAAGATTATTAGGTTGGTCGACATATATAGTATCCACTGCTCACCTCCTAGGGTAGCAAGTGTAGTAGCTATATCTACACCCATTCCGAAGACGGAGTTGCAGGCCTGAATGGCTTGATTGAACGTAACCTATTGGAGGGTCAGAACTGGTAATATGATAACATGAAGGCCAAAGAAGGCTTACTAGGCCACTGCGAGGTAAATATCCATGATTTGCTAGTGCCTAGAGCCTCATATCAGCATTTGAACACCTAGAGATAAAAACGATTACGTTGAGGCCAGGGCACGGTCCCTACGCATAGCCTATGTCAATAACGATCAAAACGAAAGGATTCACGCATACTCGTAGGTCGCCAGGATTAGGTGGCTCGAAAGCATGGGTACCGCTCACGTCGATCTTCTGCTTGACTGGATCAAATGCGCTAGTGGCAGAGCCCTGAGACTGCCGTCGGACTTTGGCGAAGGGGCACTCCCCAAGAGCATCACCCTTGCTGAGATTGGGAGAAGCCAAACATGAGCTAAGGGCTGCTCCGAGTATAAGAAAGGTAGAAAAATGCATGGTTAAAACCAAACAGATGTGTAGCCAGTTGAGAGTAATACCTTCGAATCTTATAGGAAATCCATCCCAAGAGATTTTTCCACCTAAAGGTGAGTCGTGGGAGCAGCTTCGTTCGCATCGTCCGCTGCGTGCTGGACCGCAGTCTCAATTGCGCGTGGAAACTCACATGCTCCCTTTCGAACGAGACGCAGCTCTCGGCCTCGGCAGCTCGGGCACGACGGTCGCCGAGTTCAAAGCCAGACGCCTGGATGACCGCTTAGTCACTTCCTCGATCAATCGGAACCAAGCCTAACTCCAGCATACACACGGTTGTATTTGAGTAAATCGCACGCTCGTATTCCCGTACTAGCAAATATAATAAGATTACTCGCTAACGCCTATGCTCCACCTATCGTCTGCAATCTTCCCAAGAGTCTTCGTTCAGCGCGTGAATGCTCTGATATTGGATCAACGGGTCACGGTTGCAGTAGGAAAGCCTTGCAAGATGATCGTTGATCAGGGCCATGAGTTTCAGATACCTGTAAAATTCAGGTATATATTGGCAGGCCCCCTGTGCAGTGATCTGAATATTTGGCCAGAGGGTGAATAGGTAGCTACGACACATATGGTCAACCACAAAACATGTCTCTACGACCGCAGTTTAACTCACCTTGAGAGCGCCTTCGCCTTGGAGTACTCCATCGAGAAGATATCCAATCTGGTTTCCTCCTCCCTACTCCCGATGAAATTGGCCTCTAGTGTATGTAGTGGTATATTCCTATGTCGTGGGACATCATTCAGATCTACCTCGAAATTTGGAGAAATTGTCTTGAGCTTGAATTTTATACGCAGCACTTCGAGGAGAGGCAGTTCGGAGCGGAAGACTTGTAGTTCGTCCAACGTAATCAAGTGATTAGGCAGGCCGAGCTCTTTTATTCCGGGAAATGTTGTTGCGATATACCGAGGTACGTCTTCGAGCCGTGTGAATGATATACCGCCAAGATGTAAGCTATGAAGAGGCAAACTTCCAAGTTGATCCAGGTCTGAGGTTGACATCACGTAGGAATAATCGTCAGGGTTTTCAACATGAAGCCAGAGGTTCTGGGTATGGGGGCTACGTGTGCCAAGGATGCTAAACGCAAGGATTATCTCATCAACCGGGTCGCTCTCAAAGTCGCTGCAGCTCTCGGCCACGTCGAGCTTGACGGAAGTAAGCTTGCTGACAATTGCAGGGTTATCCCAAACGTCCTCGAGAGTCGTCCAGTCAGGTACTTGATGTAACCCTAAATGAGTTAGAGCTGGGAAAGCCGTGTCAGAGAAGCTAGGGAGTTCAAGCAACTCGCCGTCGAACAAAATCTCGAAAGACTCGAGGCATGGCCAGGTGCTAACAAGCCCGAAGGTGGAAATGTCCAGGATATTAACAGAACTCGTGAAGCGAACCAGAGGCTGTAAGGGTGTGATAAAATAACCCAGGTAGTGACCGAGTTTCTCTTCGAGACTTTGGTCGATTATTTGAGTAAGCGTACGAAGTAGACTCGTCTCGGATCGATATGACTGCGGATAGTAGTTAACATCTGGGGGAGTGAAGCCAAGAGTTTTGAGCTGAGGACATCGAGCCGATACCAGGCTGAGAAGAATTGCAGATTCCGCCATGGGGATATTTGAGTGGTACAAAGAGTCGGTGAGAGAAAATTCTAATCCAAGCAAAGAGCTGGACAGAAATGGAATGACAGAGATTGGGTTTGCGCGAGAATATAACTGAACCGTCAACGATATGAACGTAATGTTAGGAAGAATTGCACGCCTCTGTGAATAAACATATAGTAAGGCGAGGGCTCCATCGTACTCGGGGGCGGATCCGTGTTTGCAGACCTCCAGGTGCTTGATCCATGGCGAGTAGACGTCAAACCGAACGAGATCTTTATCGTCTAGGGGTCTTTCGGAGGCGACAAACTGTTCTATCTCGGATGTCGTGTAGAAAGTATGGTTTTTCCCGCTCATAAGATCTAGATATGGGGAGAGAGCGAACAGCCGAGCTAGACCTTCGACTCGTTCCCAGAGCGAAGGCATGAGCATATGAAATAGCTGATTATTACACCGAGCGAGGCGAGCTCTATCATTTGTATGCATGTAGTTGAGAATGATTCCGGTAAGCTCTTGGAGTCCAAAGATATTGTAGGGGGACATGGTGGAGGGCTGGAAAACACTGGGATGTGACAGCGGTCACGCTAGGCCACAGTTTGATGTGATGTTGATCGGTAACGTTACGACTGTTTAGTGCCACTGGTGGTTGTTTATCAACGGACCTGACCTCGCTTATCACTCGTCTATCTCAGCTCGAGCTTAACGCACTAGCTCCTAACTAAAACATACCATGCTCAGATATTATTCCTTTATCTCTCACCTACTGGACGACGCCACGACGACTTTAGCCCTGCATCAAGTTTGCTAATACCAGGGAGATGCCGCATCCCTCGCGAAGTAGCCTAGGCGGTGTAATCATTGAAGATACTCTCAATGGCGAGCTGAATGGACTTTAGTAAACTGACTAGTGAACGAGCCGGTACGGTAGTTGGCTCTGAACGGGCGAGGTTTATCGCGGCCCACCCATAGCGCGCTTTCTTCCACCAGATACAAATTTACTCCCATCGACCCAAATTCACCTTACCAAACAGAACTTGCCCAACCCGACCAACGAGCCTTAGAACTCCGTGATTCGACGCCCCCCAACGACAATCTAGGCGCCCTCCCTCCAGTTCTCATCGTCTAATTTGTGGACATTCAAGGATCTACGGACTTGCGCCTTTTTGAAGGATTATGGACGCCCTCACTCCTCATTCGGATAAATCACTCGAACTGTTAGGGTGGAGTAACACGGCGCAACCTCAACTCTAGCTTTCTGGTAAACGTCTGGGTATAATGCGGCAGGCGAAGCTGCCCTATCCAAAGCAGGCCTCTCCCATCGGAAAGGCCACCTGAACAATCTACATTGGGGATTTTCTTTGCAGGTCTATGCCGATGCGACTAAAGAATTTCACTGGATTCTTTCGTCTCCCCGCAGACCGCAACATCTCGATCTCTTGTACAACTCGATACATTTGATAACGTGGACGAGCCACGAGCGTAGTAGGAGGTAAGTTCAAAACGATCAGCGCCCCTCCGCGAGAGTTCGGTCTCGCCTCGTCAAAAATACGCGATCTTGAAGCACACCAGATGATTTCCGAATGCTGGTGTTCAGGTTAGGACCTAGATCACGGCTAATAGACAGGTTAAGCTAGAGCCAAAATTGACCATAGCATGGGCCATTTTTGGCGCTTCATATGGTCATTTTCGTCATAAGGAAGCAAAGGTGTGGAGCCCCTGTGGAGCCATTTTTGACAGGTTGTAAGGTCTTTTTTTGATGGGCCAAATAGACCCTAGCTTAACCTGTCTAATAGGACGTAGTAGTAGGGAACGGCTGTATCGATTAGAGACTTTAGGCTCGGCCGGAATTCCGGCCGTGAAATTCCGGCCGCCGGGCGCTTATTTTCCCGCCGTCGACCGAATCGCCACGTTTTTCGACGTAAAATCTTTACAATCATAGGCCAAACTTCAACATAAGCTAACAGAAGAGTAAGAAATTGATTATCGGAAAACCTGGAGTGGTTAGGGCGAGCGTCCTTCGAAACAAACCAGGGGCTTGCTCGTCTGGGTTGTTCTGCTGGCTTGATATTTGCCGCCTTCAAGTTTCTCATTGGGACAGTGCAGCAGCTATGAAGACAGGATATTATGTCACTGAGAGTCTCGTACGATCGATCTTATTAGCAAAAGTGAACCTCTATGGTGCCCAAAACACAAAAACCAGCGGTGCCTGATGCACGGCCGCAATTTCGGGCCCGAGAATGCAAACTACGTTAGCTTACCGGTCACTTTGTCGTACATGAAAGTACTTAGGCTTTTTACTGTAAGCACCTGTAGTTATTGGCTACAGTATGTCTGAGTTCCATGCTGCTCTGCTGAGTGTGCGAAGAGAAATTGTAAAAGTCGTTGGCGGGACGAGCAATTTCCGGCGCTTGTCGGCCGGAAAATTGCAAATTCCGGCCGAGCCTAAAGTCTCTATTAACTGGTTGGATGGACTCTTGTTTAGGTCTTGGACTGTCGAATGCGTGAGGACCAGGGATAGGATGATACTTGAGGAGCCGAGTGCAAATGGTTGTGCGCGCGTGCAACATGGCCTCGTCTCTTCAACTCTGCGCCTGGCGCACGGTTACAACTTTTCCATCATCCCTTGATCTTATGGGCCCATTATGTATTTGGTTCACCTGTCTTACTAGTATCCGTTGTATTCAATATCATTCTAGCTCTGGATTCACATCCACGAGAGGAACATGTTCACGAGCATCAACAGCCATGAATAAGACGCGTACCAGCACCACCCATTGCCTTCCACTATCGGCATTCTGTCACGATCAGAATGTTTTACCACCAGGAAGAAGTCACTTACGTTGTTAGTCTACCGATCGACTGATCTCTCAATGTGCTCCTATGTTGAAGATACCTTGGTGGCCGTTTTGGAAAGCTCTAATGCGAAATAGCTAGTTTTGTGATCTCCTGTCGTCTAAATGCTTGCGCGTTGAAATGTGACTTCAAGATGTTGTTTTGGGGCCACGCACGTTTTGAGTGCGCCGTCCTCACCGGTGAGCATATATGCGCCAGCACCGAAATGCTAGCTGCCATTGTCGAAAGCAGTATTGATAAATTACCATATATATGTATATTTATCTCAATTGACGTTGCCCATGTGAATGTTCTGGTAATTGCACCCGCTAACACATATCATCTACCCATCGTTTGGACTTTTGCCAAGAGTCTTCGTTCAATACGCGAATGCTCTGATACTGGATCGACGGTTCACGGTTGCAGTAGGACAAGCTTGCAAGCTGATCGTTGATGAGAGCCATGGCATTCTGATACCGGTAAGTTCCAGTGACATATTGAACATCTCCGTGTGGAATAATCTGAACGTTCGGCCAGAGGGTGAAAAGATAACTACGAGAACTATGGTCAGCTAATACATTTATTCCTGCAACCGCAGTTTAGCTCACTTTGAGAACGCCTTTGCATTGGAACACTTCATTGATAAGATATCCGATCTGGACTCTCTTTCGGTATTCCCAATGAAATTTGCCTCAAGTGTGTGCAACGGTATGTTCCTATATCGAGGGACACCGTTCAGGTTCGCCTCGAAGTCAGGAGCAATGGTTTCAAGCTCAAGTTTTATACGCAGAACTTCGAGGAGAGGAAGTTCAGAACGGAAATATTGTAGTTCGTTCAGCGTGATGAGGTGATCGGGCAAACCAAGCTCCAGTATCTTTGAAAATGTTGTGGCGATATACCGAGGCACGGCTTTGGAATCTTCAAACTCTATGCCGTCTAGATGCAAACCATTAAGAGGTAAGCTCCCGAGTGCATTTAGGCCTGATGTCGACATCTCGTAGGCAGGATCGTCACCATCAGGGTTTTCGATGTGAAACCAGAGGTTCTGGATGTGGGGGCTGCGCGTGGCAATAACGCTAAATGCAAAAATCGGATCTTCGGCCGTGTCGTTCTCTAAGTTGACGCAACTCTCGGCCATGTTTAGCTTGATAGAAGTAAGTTTGCCGACAAGTGCGGAACAATCCCAGACTTCCTCGAGGATTGGCCAGTCAGGTATTTGGTGTAACCCAAAATGAGTTAGAACCGGGAACGCTGTTTCGGGGAAGCTAGGGAGCTCAAGCGAGTAGTCGTCCTGCTCGAACTCTTGCTCGAACATTAATTCAAAAGACTCAAGACACGGCCAAGTGCTAATAAGCTCGAAGCAGGAAACGTCCATGATATCAACGGAACTTGTAAAGCGAACCAGCGGCTGCATGATTGTAATATAATATCCCAAGTAATGACTGAGTTTTTGTTCGAGACTTTGGTCGGTGATATGAGTAAGCGTATGGAGTAGACTGATCTTGGGTCGATGTGGTAGCGAATAACTAGAATCTCGAGGAGTGAAGCCGAGAGTTCTGAGCTGAGGACATTTTGTCGATACAACGCTAAGAAGAATTGTAGTTTCCACTATAGGGATGCTCCAGTGATACGAAGAGTCGGTGATGGTATATTCTAATCCAAGCAAAGAGCTGGACAGAAACGGAATCACCCAGATTGGGTCTGCGTGAAAGTTCAACCGGACAGTCAACGATATAAATGTGACGTTGGGGAGAATGGCACGCCTCTTTGAGCAGATATATAGCAAAGCGAGAGCTGCATCGCACTCGGGGGCGGATCCGTGTTTGCAGACCTCCAGGTGCTTGATCCATGGCGAGTAGACGTCAAATCGAACCAGATCCCCATCGTCCAGAGGTTTTTGAGAGGCGACAAACCGTTCTATCCCAGGTTCTGTGTAGAGCTTATGGTATTTCTCTCTGCTCATACGGTCTAGATACGGCGAGAGAGCGAACAGCTGAGCCAGACCCTCGACGCGTTCCCAGAGCGAAGGCATGAGCATGTAAAATAGCTGATTATTACACCGAGCAAGGTGAGCTCTATCAGTGGTATCCATATACTTGCAAATAGCCCCAGCAAGCTCAGGAAGTCCAAAGATGCCGTAAGAAGCTGACGGTGACATGGTGGTGGAAGATTGGAAAACTGCAAGGCATGACATCAGTCACTTTGGGACGAGTACAGCCACCGGTGTGAAGTTACAAGCTGCCACGTGATCGGTATCCTGATTCGTTTACCTTTCTCACTGTTCGCAATCTGTGACCATTTTCTAACCTCCCCCGTAAACTGTCTGAGCTTACTCTTAATCTATGCCTGGCGGTTGAGCCTCGGAAACAAGTGAGTCCTTTTCTCGTTTTCTGTCCTGGTCATGATGGTTGGGACTAACCCCATGGGGGTTTTAGCACGAACACACCAGGGACAACGCCGTAGTATGACACCGATATCTCGTCGACGATGAAATACATGCTTTTCGGAACTTGGTCTTGTAACGAGCCGTCAAGATAGAGAATCCTATGGTATAAATACGGTACAGTATTTTTTCGTGATATTGAATATATTTTGTAACTGTCATTGGTGTACATTTTTGACGTTTTTAGATGAAGGAGTTGCATATCACATAATGCGTCATTGCTCCTGAAAACGAACGGTGGGAGGTTGAAGGTGATAGCTGTTGCTTTGTTATGAGTTGTTGCGCGATTGATGATTTTATTTCAGCAAGATCGACCCTGAAGTACCTTCCCATGTTCCTTGCCCTCTTTCTCTCTCCTCTACCTTCTCGCGGTTGGCTTGTTTATCGCGGCTCACTCACCGAAAATACCAACGACTTTCCATAAAACCCGATTGTCTAGCACACGAAAGAAGGAACGTGATGAATTTATCAGAAGTTCGCTTGCTCCCTCTTGCCTCGTCTCCGAACGCATCCTCGCTTGGTCTGAGTCCAATGACCGTGGTCGCCCGTTTGTCATGAGATTTCACTCCGAGTGGCAGCATTCGGACTGCTCCGTCATAGATTGGTATAACGGTCAACGCCAGTCAAACACCAAGTTTCGATCGATCGAGCATCGCAGGCACCTCGATGCACCGTTCTACCACGAGTTTCTGCTGCTCAAGCTAACCGATGGCGCCGTCTGCCGGGTCGAGCGTACCGGCGAGGGCTCTCACACTGACTCGATTCGATCCATCGGATGTATTGCCAACGATATTATCCAGTGGTTCTGCGGGATGAACTACGACGCTTTCTCTGCTGATCTGGCGCCTTCTGAATGGATTGCTGAGGTTGATCTAGATCAGGAGTTCGACATACTAGATATCCTTGCAATCTGCTACTCGATTCAGCACACTCAGGCTTGCCGCGCGTACACTCTGCAGCGCTATAACTGTTATTTCCTTTGTCTGACAGTGCTTGCTGTGCTCACGCGACGTGTCGCGAACTGGGAGACGGAGATTGACGCCGTTCAGTGGGACTCGTGCCTAGACTCAACGCTCAAGGACTTGAGCAATCTATCACATGAGGAGTCGCAGAAGTATACCATACTTGCTTTATGCGCCTACTTGGAGCCAGAGAACCCGCGACGTGCTCAGTTCATCTTTGATATCTTGCAGGAGCACCTGAGATCTCGAGCAGAGGGTTTCACACAGTGTAACGACGTACTGAAGCGTATGCTATGGCAGGCAGGCTGGGAACCTGTGCTACGGTCTATACTGATTGAACCGATTAAAGTCTTTTCCGACACACTTCAGGACTCAGGCTACTGCAGCCAACAGTTTAAACGTGGGATTGCTATTAGTGATGCCGATTCGGTGTCCGTAATAGCATCGTCTAAGATAATAGCGCGGCACGGCTTGCCGATTTTAGCCGAGGAGATAGCCAACTTCTTTGATAGGGGCAAAAACACCTATAAAAGCCTTGTGCGGATGTGGCAGATCGAACACCCTGTCTCTTTCAGCAACTTCGTGCTGAGTGGGCTGGCTGGAAACCTTGGGGCTTCTGTTCTTGCTCTTGTCCCAGTCAGTTTGTTAGCTGATGTTGCTAGCGACAGTAAGTCTTCAAACTTATTGGCGCTGGCGATATTCTCATTTATGCAGGCACGATGCGACTATTCATTCAACTACCGATTACTGTACCCGTTCTATTTCGAACCACGGAGGGCCGGTGCCGTGTGACCAAAAAGTTGACTTTTTCTTTACCACCGAATTGCCAATTTGGGTGACAGACCCTGAATTTATGTACAAATGTATTGATTTAGCGCATATAAGCCCTGGTATCTTGACATTGGCTTCACCACGGATCAGCATTTGGGACGTGACACACTAGATTTTGTACCACAACCACCCGAATTTGGGACGTGACTGGTGGTTAGAGATGTAACGCGTACAGTAAGCCAGGATTAATGAAGTTTGCGCGGACAGGGATATCTGCCTCTACTCTTGACAGGCTGGAAGGTTCAGATGCCACGCGGAAGCTTATGAACAAAGCGTTCGACCAGGCCGAAGAAGAGTTTGGTGGGCTTGCTGCAGTGCAGTTACTGGATGGACTGGCTCTCAAAGGCGTACTTGGACCATCCGAGGTATCTCTTGTAGTAACCTGTTTCGTCGCTCAATCCAGTTTTGCCGAAAACGTAGCTGCGCTAGCAGCCTCGGGTCTCAAGAGCATTTTACGTGCGATACTGGAAGAAAGACGGATAAATATACGGTTAGCTCCAGTATGTCAGATCGGCTTACTGCATCCAGGCAGTGAATGATGTTTACTGTAGAGATCACAGGGTATGCAAGAATCCGATCAAGTGTTCATGACGATAGGTGATTTCCAGGAGAGCTATATCAAGCCACGGATTGCCGACCACGCAAGGCGTGTCGATACACACCTGCTGGCCGCCGCGGAGTTCGTGATCGAAGATATCGAAAAGACGATGCAGGAGGTGTGGCGGGGGCTACCATTGGGCTTTGGAGTGGAAGTGGCGAGGCCCACCACTGTCCTCGGCTAGCGGTTGGCTCCAAACGGACGAGATTTTTCGTAACTATTCCCTGGCGCTGTATCTACCACCAGATACCAACGTTACTCTCTTCATCGACTCAGATCTACCTTACCAGGCAATCTACTCAATTCGACCAACAAATTTTGGAACCCGGGATTTGGCCTTTTGCAGCGATAATCAAAGCGTTCTGGTAAACATCTGAAAATAACGGAACAAGCGAAATCGCTCTATCTGAGGCGGGCGTCTCCCATTAAAATGGTCACCCGAACCCAATCCGCTCTGGGACTTTTCTTTGACTGACTATCCTGACGCGGCTGAAAAAGTACAAACCGGATCCTTTCATCTTCCCGCGGACCCCGACCCACCTGGACCTTTTATACGACTCGATAACTTGGATAGCACAGGCGAGCGTGGTACGAGGAAGTTTTAGAACAACCAGGATGCTGAATCGGCCGTTGAATATCGCAGTGATGCATCAGTCTAGTAGTTTCGAGTTGGACTTAGGCGATGCGGCGCTCGGTCCGAAGTGGATAGAGGGCTGGAAATCTGAATGGACGAATTTACAGTATGTGGTTCGATTTCCTGGCATATATATATCCTTTGAGCATTGATGGTTTGTTCTACTAAGCAGTTGTTCCTGTAAGTTATCTGCCAAGTGGAGTGATCTCCTAATGTGCTTCCATGTCGAAGAAGTCTCGACGGCTCGTTCTGGATTCTTTGATAGGAAGTTACTGGTTTTGCGACCTGCTGTCGTCTGAGTGCTTGGGTGTTATTGCGATTGATGATAGTAATAAAACGTAATCTCAGGGTTTTGTTTCTAGAGTGCGCACACGTTTTGAGTTCACCACGGTCCTCGCCGGTGAGCGTATATGCGCCCGAATCAATATTCAAGCTGTCATGGTTGAACGTATTGATTAGTGTGAACGTCGAAATCCTAGTTGATATCGCTCTATCTGAATGTTCCCGTAAAGGTACCCACTAAAACATATCTTCCACCCATAGTTTACACTTTTCCCAAGAGTCCTTGTTCAACACGTGAATGCTCTGATACTTAATTGACGGTTCGCGATTACAGCAGGACAGCCTCGCAAGATGGTCGTTAATTAGCGCCATGGCGTTCTGATGCCGATACATTTCAGGGATATATTGAACATCTCCGTGTGGAACGATTTGAACGTCCGGCCAGAGACTGAAAAGATAACTACAAAATATATGGTCAACCAAGGACACATGTCATTGCGACTGCAGGTTAGCTCACTTCGAGAATGCCTTTGCATTGGAACACTTCATTGATAAGATATCCGATCTAGACTCCTCTTCGGTATTCCCGATGAAATTAGCCTCTAGTGTGTGCAGTGGTATGTTCCTGTGTCGGGGAACATCGTTCAGGTCTACCTTAAAATCAGGAGAGTGTTGAACTCGCTTCTTTCTTACGTGAGTTCCTTCGATTCATTGTCTTACATTCTTCGATGTACTTCGCGTTATCTCGTCCATTGTGTACCTCGTAGTTACACATCTTCTTTTTCTCACACACTCATGTATATAAACCGATGTATCTACGTCGTAAGTCCAGAGCTTTTAGACAGTAGCTGAGCGTGCGGCGATGTAGACTTTAACAGAGAGATTGTCTCGAGGTCGAGCTCTATACGCAGTACTTCGAGAAGAGGCAGTTCAGAACGGAAAGCTTGTAGTTCGCTCAACGTAATCAGGTGATTAGGCAAACCGAGCTCCTTTATCTTAGGAAATGTTGCAGCGATACGCTGAGGTACGTCTTCAGGATTTTCAAATGCTATGCCGCCCAGATACAAGCTACGAAGAGGCAAGCTTCCAAGCTGATCCAGGTCCGAGGTCGACATCTCATAGGCAGGGTAGTGACGATCAGAGTTTTCGACATGGAACCATAGATTCTGGGTGTGGGGGCTACACGTGGCAATGGCGTCAAACGCGGAAACCAGATCATCGATCGACTCGTCCATAAAGTTGACACAAGTCTCGGCCATGTTTATCTTTACAGAATTAAGCTTGCTGACAAGTACAGAATAATCCCAGATTTGTTCGAGCGTCTCCCAGTCAGGTACTTGATGTAATCCTAAATGAGTTAGAGCTGGAAAGGCCGTCTCGGGGCAGTTGGGGAGCTCAAGCGAATCGCCATCGTTCTCGAACAATACCTCGAAAGACTCGAGGCATGGCCAAGTGCTGACAAGTTCGAAGCAGGAAACGTCCAGGACATCAACGGAGCTCGTGAAGCGAACGAGTGGTTGCATGGTAGTAATATAATATCCTAGGTGATCACTGATTTTCTCTTCGAGACTCTGGTCGATCATTTGAATAAGCGTATGGAGTAGACTTATCCTCGATCGAAGTGGCGAATAACTAGGATCTCGAGGAGTGAAGCCGAGAGTTCTGAGCTGAGGACATCGAGTTAATAGTAGGTAGAGAAGAGTTGCAGATTCAATTACAGAGATGCTCCAGCGATACGAAGAGTTAGTAATAGAAAACTCTAATCCAAGCAAAGAGCTGGACAGAAACGGAATCACCCAGATTGGGTCTGCGCGAAAGTTCAGCCGGACAGTCAACGATATGAATGTGACGTTAGGAAGGATCGCACGCCTTTTAGAGCAGATATACAGCAAAGCGAGAGCTGCATCGCACTCGGGGGCGGATCCGTGTTTGCAGACCTCAAGGCGCTTGATCCATGGCGAGTAGACGTCAAACCGAACCAGATCCTCATCGTCTAGGGGTTTCTGGGAGGTGACGACTTGTTCTATCCCAGACGTCGTGTGGAGTTTATGGTGATGTTCCCTGCTCATACGATCTAGATATGGGGAGAGAGCAAACAGTCGAGCTAGACCCTCGACGCGTTCCCAGAGCGAAGGCATGAGCATATAGAACAGCTGGCGACTAGATCGAGCAAGGCAAGCCCTATCACTTGCGCCCATGTACTTGCAAATAGCTCCGGCAAGCTCTGGAAGTCCAAAGACGATGTAAAAAGTTGATGGTGACATGGTGGAGGAGGATTGGAAAATACCGGAGCGGCATGACATCAGCCGCGCTCGGACTAGCACAGCCACACTGCCTGATATGATTATCTCCGACGAGCATGCACAGGCACATCGGGGATCAACTTCCTTTTCGGCGCTTCCCAACTGACCGCGACACCCGACGAGGCTCTGCAAACAAATGGTATCAAGGGCTGGCCGAAATCACTTAAACACTACTTGAGCTCGGTCACATCCATCCGAACACGTTTCTGTGGAACACCTCAACCATATACAATCGCAACAACCCGCTTGTCGCAACCAACACCGTCGAATTTGTATCCTTCAACTACTTAGTACCTTTGCGTGTTGAAATCTAACTGGTCTACCGAAATGTCTCGTAGCTTAACTATAGGTGGCGCTGGTCTTAGACCAGCAGCCCGATCCTTACCCTCGCTATTGTTTTTCCCCGGGATTGCATATTTGTTGCCGCAGCTTGCTGCTAAGACCTTTTCTATCAACCATATGCCGAAGATTCTGAATGTGTTTCTGAATCTTCCTTGGCATCTTCGTACAATCTCGTCACTCGTGCTGCTGCTCGTTGGAAATAGTTTGATTGGACGTCAATTACGCCACCGAGATCGCAAACGATTTGGACCAGATGTAGTTGAGGTCCCAAAGTTCAAGACACGATGGCCGTGGAACATCGGATTTATTCCGTTCATTCTGGATAGTATGGAAAATGGTGCGTGCTACTCACAACTGGTGTAACATTGCGCTAACTCAGGTTCAATGCATAGGATATTCAATCGAAGGATGGGTTGGCTTTCTCGAAGATTACGAAAATACCGTGAACCTTAAATTGCTAGGGGGAGATTTAGTAATATGACTTTCTTTCGATCTTACAGAACCCACCTAAGATATCTTCGTATAGGTTATAACAAGCGAACCAGAAAGTGTGAAGTGTCTGCTCAGTACGGATTTCGCTAGTTATGAGAAAGGTAAGTCGGCTCAGTAGACCAGGGAATTTTGGTAAATCAACTAAATCATGGTGCCAGGCCCGGCGTTCAGAGATAAAATGTACAGTGTCCTTGGGAACGGTTTATTTAACAGTGACGGTAAGCAAACGTTTGACTACGAATAAGAGAAACTTCACGATATTTTAGGTGCCTTGTGGAAGTCTCATCGTAACATGACTCGTCCATACTTCAGCAAGGATCGTATATCCCATTTCGATATCTTTGCTCGTAATTCAGACAAAGCAATTTCCAAAATTCTTGCACGCTTCGAAGAACCAGCTCGAAACGACCAACCTCTCGCGATGGATTTCCAAAGTCTGGCCCAATACTTCACGTTGGACTCTAGCGCCGAGTTTCTCTTCGGAGACAGCGTCCATTCGCTCGACTCTCCACTTGCTCACCCCCATTCTCCTCAACCTAACCACCCTAGCGCGGCGTTTGCGAATGCTTTTCAACACGTACTAGAAAAACTCATGGAACGTTTCTCGCTGGATATGCTGTGGCCGTGGTTCGAACTTTGGCGAGACCGAACTGGCGATGATATGCAAGTGATTAGCTCGTATATCAAACCGATCATGGATAAGAAGCTCGATGAATATCGTTCTTCGAACAACAAGGTTCTCGATGAAGAAAACCACACATTTTTGGACGACTTGCTCCAGAGAACCACTGGTGCGCATCTGGTAGTTTCTACAAAATGACCGCTCATTCAGATTCCCAGACGAGAAACTTATCAAGGATCAGATTTTGAATATTCTCATTGCAGGGCGTGACTCGGTAAGATTTGAAGTCCAATTAGAAAAAACAGAGGGAAGTAACACTCGAGTTAAACAGACCGGTGGTACCTTGACCTTTGCCGTTTACTTCCTCGCGATGGACCCAGCGGTTCTTGCCAAGCTTCGAGGGGAAATCATCAGCCATGTTGGCCCGAATGCATACCCAACTGCAGAACATTTCAAAGAGATGAAGTATCTGCGCTCAGTGATCGACGAAACGCTTCGGTAAATATATGTCATCATTCTGGAGATTAGCGCACTTACAATCCCATTTTCTCCCAATAAAGCCTATTCCCGCCCCTCCCTATCAACGAGCGAACCTCTGTCCGGTCTACTGTACTCAAGTCGAGCGGCGGAAAGAGCTTTTACATCGCCGCTGGAACAAAGTAAGCTCTTCATCGATTATGTTATTATGCCTCCAACGTTCAATACAGTGTAAATTTCTCGGTCATGCATATGCATCGTCGTAAGGATCTTTGGGGGGTAAGTGCTTAAACCTGACACGGCGGAACTTGTTGCTGAATGAGCTGGACGTTTCCTTAGCCTGATGCGGAAGACTTTGACCCCGAGCGTTGGTTCGGCGAGCGATTGGAGAAGTATGTGGGCTTGAACCCCTCCATCTTTCTTCCGTTCAACACGGGTCCTCGCAACGTAAGTCACGCACCTACAACCCTCGTGCACAATTGTTGAGTTTATATCATATAGTGTCTCGGACAACAATTTGCGTACAAGTGAGTAACATTATTATTGCGCGCAAGATCATGTTTATCGATAAGTTGCCTTCTTATACTTAGCATTATGTCGTTTTTCCTCGTACGCTTACTGCAGCGGATTGAAACTATCGAACTAGTTCCAGAAGCACAACCTATCGGCACCCTACCACCTCCACCCTGGAAGGGTGCTGCCGGACGGAAAGGATTTGAACAAATTTGGCCGAAGTGCTACTTAATGTCGTCTTGCCATGTAAGTAGACCAGGTTATTAAAGCAATTTTTACACGCATACTGACAAAGTTCATAGGGTGGGCTTTGGGTACGGATGACTCCGGCTAAACTTATGGAAAAATAAGGTCTTTGCTGCGGGTGGTGAACATCAAGTGCATGGAGTGCGAACCGGAGAATGTCATACCTGTCCTTTGTCCTGTCTTGATCCGTGCTAGTATTTATCGTAGCACTTTTTCTTCTTCATATTGATAGTGGATAGCTGCCCGTAAGGTCTAAAATCTATTCTATCCTATCCTAACATATTTTATGGTTCAAATCTCGCCCTATTTTCAGCAGATAACTTGGCCCGATAAAGTACTTACATGCGTGTATGGCACTCCTAAGCTTGTACCGAGCGTTTGAGGCGGCCGATTGGGCCGCCTTTGTGGTGTTTGGGCGTGTTTAAAACTGTGTAGGATAGGATAGAATAGCCTTTAGACCCTACGGGCAGCTATCCAGTTGGTGCATATAGTGTAAATCTACGTCTTGCTCGGCAATATCCACGGCGCATATACCCACCGCATTTGAGTCTCATAACAGTCTCCCGCCCTCTTAAACTTATGATACATCTATAGACAACGGCTACATGAGTATCTTTGTCGCTAGCAAGAAATCATAATGTGACGGGCTGGTACGCATTAGTAACTCATAACAATGCGCGATGCATTGCACCCGTATCTATAAGGCTAAGAGGGGCACGAAGATTTGAATTATTCAGACTTTTAAATACTGAATTCGACTCTAAGGAGCTCGTATTGTCACTTTTACCTTGCTTTTGAAGTCGTGAGTAAGTTTCCCACGTTTCTAGGTGACTTATACACATCCGCAAGAGACCTGTGACTGCTCTTCGTTTCACAAAATTCAACGTGCGTAAGAGAGGCTAAATACAGCGCTGAAACAAGTAGAACATAGTAGCCAAATTTAGAGGAAACAAGCCAACGACAAACATTAGATCAATGAACATGCGGCATCATTCTCTGCAGTTCTTCCACGAGGTTTTGTTCAAGACCTTGATATCTTCATATTTCATCGACGGGTCACGGTTGCAATACGAGAGGAGAGTAAGGTATTCGTTAATCAGCGCAATTGCTTTCCGATGGGCTGCATATTCTTCCATTTCATCCACATCCTCCACCGCTTCAATTTGAACATTCGGCCAGAAGGAGAAAAGGTACCTATATATATTTATTCGTAAGTTAGGCAACAAAGCCAATACAAAGGTCACTTACTGCGCCAACGCGAGAGCGCTGTAGTATGATAGTTTACTGATGCCGTCGATTTTAATCATTTCATCCATTCCGAGAAAATTGGCTTCAAATATACGGAAGGGAGATTTTCGTAACCGGGGGATGCTCTCGAGGTCAACTGACATCGCTGATACGGACCCAGGGCTAAAATCAAACCGCAATGCCTCAAGGTGCGGCATCTTAGAATGGAACATTGAGATATCGGTGGGAGGTAATTCGTGTCTGGGGAATCCAAGTTCTTTGAGGCCTGGAAACATGGTTACCAGACGCTCTCCTACGTCCGGGCACTTGCGGAGGGGAACAGAATGGTCATCTTTTTCGTCCTCAGACTCGGTCCCGTCCTCACTTCCATCTTCGTCCTCGCCCTTGCGTTTGTCCCTACATCCGTCCTTGTCCTTGTCGTCCTTACTTGTTTTCTCGCCTTTCCTCCGCTCAATATCATGATTCTTCTTAGAGCCCACGCGCTCTCTAAAATCTACGCCTTCAATATATAGCTTTTTCAAAGGCACTTTCTTGAGCACCTCCAGCGAGGACAATGGAACATGATGCCACGCTCTCACAGCATCTGGATCCAGAGCTCGAAACCACAAGTTCTCCAAGTGAGGGCTCTTCTTCGCCAAAGTAGCGAGAATCGGCTCGAGTATGAACTTGAACTGACTCTTCTCACGACACAGGTCACCACAGGGAAGAATTTTGACCGAGGTAAGCTTGCTAACTAGCGCCGGGATGTTCCACAACCTCCTAAAAGTCTTGCGATCAGGCAACCAGTAGAGAGCAAGATGTTTCAGAGAAGGGAACGCTGTGTCTGGAAGCTTGGGAGGATTGTATTCATATTTGTACGCGTTCAAGGTTATAGCAAGGGATTCGAGCAGTGGCCAAGTGCTGATGATTTCGAAACAAGCATGGTTCAGAATGTCTTCAGAAGTCGCAAATTTCACAAGAGGGGGAGTACTAGCGATGAATGGAGCTGGCCCTTGTTGAAGTTGAAGTTCGACCTTTGCTTTGGACACGTACTTGAGAGCCTCTAGATTTGAAGTAGACTCCTCTTCATCTGATTCCGAATAAACTGCGAGCCTCTGTAGTTTTGGGCACTTCTCGGATACAATGTGCAAGAGAACCAACGAATTCGTCATGGTAAGTTCGCAGTTTTGAAGAGGCTGGCCGCTGTCGACATATTCCAAACGCAGCAAGGAAAATGAGAGAAAAGGCAAAAGCCAGGCCAGCTCGGTCTGGAAGCATTTGATAGACGTGATGTTAGGCAGTAGATTACGCGGGGTAGCATAGCGACAAAGGGCATCCAACTGAGAGCTTTTTGGCGATTTATTGCCCTGAGCCACGTCAAGGTGCCTGATCCATAACGCGTACACATTGAAACGAGAAAAATCGTTCTCGGTGAGGCCTTTTTCTGGTGTCTATACCAGTATTTAGCGGGCTAGAATATCAAAATCATCTAAATTTCTACTTACTTCATCTAGAGCTGGTAAGAGCGGGAAAATTTGACCCAAGCTATCGACGCGCTCCCAAAGCAGTGGCATAAGCGTTTGGAATAGTTGGCGACTAGACCGAGCAAGACATGCGCTATCAGACGGATCAAGACATGCGTGAACGAGTTTGACGATTGCAGGAGTATCAAAAACGCTTTTCTGTACACGCCGGGACATGGTGATGGGAGCAAGTGGCCAGACGCGCTTGCATAGCCACAAGGGACCGCGTTCAATATGCCAAAATAAGACTGGAGAAGCGCTGGTACAGGTCGAGACCCTGCTCAAGTGAAATCTTCTGAATAGGAGAGCGTCAAAAACTTACTCGTCCCTACTTTGAGTCTACAAATTAAAAAAAACTCGCTTGATAACCTTTTAAGTAATGACTCACCAAGAACCCGACATTAACGGAGCTACCTATTTATTCATGTTTGGCGGAACATGTTTCACGTGCAAGCATGGCTCCCGGGTGGCCCACCTCGACCACCATGGGAACCCGTGGCTTGCAGGCGTATCTCTACAAAAGTGTGTCACCACCTACTTGTATCCCGCTACTAATCCCAGCGTGTCTAGAGCGTTATTATAGAAAATACATATCTTGCAACTCCCACCCTGATAAGTTTGGCGATTCTTTTGCGGCGCAGATTCCACGAGAGGAGCATAATCGACTGGGTACGATCAACAGATAACTCACGGCAGCTGCTGATCATCTTCACCTTGTCCAGTATGGATTACGTCTCTGATCGAGCAGATTGAACGGGAAGTGCGCTGGCGCAGTGAACTCAATATCCTCGATGAAGAACAGTTGGAAACTGACTCCGATGATGATGATCTGTGTGTGGCGCTTTACGAGGGAAGACCAGTACTTTTTCAAGACATTACGGGGATCGATGAAGGTATGATTTCGGTTGACGGGTTTAATGAGATTATCGAATGGTCATACGTGGTTGACCTCGACAACCGAGCCTTTACCATCAACGGTCGCATGCATTTCCGTCTTGACAATATGCCACCTGGTTCTCTCAACAAATATTTCTGGAGAGCTCCGGACCCACACTATCCTGGCTCGAGTTGTATCCCGACATTTGCGCACCCCCCAAGTACACCAATCGAATACATTGCAACCGTCTCTCGGTGGCCCCCTCCTGATTTTGACATTTCTCAAGCTCACGAGGACTACAATCAGCTAGCACCTTTGTTACTTTCGATTGAAGAATGGGGCGCACCTACATGGACTAACCTAACAACTTCTCAGCGACTCTCGGAAAGTCTAGTCCAAGTAATTCTACGGGATAACGCAGAGAAACTATCAAACCCTGACGTGGTGGAAACGCGACCTGATTTTGGTGTCTGTCTCTGGCAGCTAATTAGTGCGGCTGCGCCATCCTACTTGCGCTGCCCACCGGTTCCAGACCCATCAGTCAATGACTCGGCTGGAAAACCTCTCGTGCTCTGCATCTCAGAACTAGAAGCGACCTCAGGCCGCTTGAGCTGCGTAACGCCTCACTATGACAAACTAGACGGAGGAAATCTGGACCACATGTTTCATTGGTTTCGTGGATGCCTAGTCATGTTCTGTCCTAGGATCGACGACGTCGAATACGTAGAATATGAGACCGTACTAATGGTCAACAATATTCGAAATTATGGCCGCAGTACAGGCATTGGTATAATCTTTTCTGGACGACATATACTCGCTGTCGCAGTTGATGACAATATCGTACGCTGCTCTCAGCCTCTGTTCTTCCACGACGCAAAGAAGAATATTATGGATAGCTTCTTACTTGCAACACATCTTCTTAGTCCTCACCTAACGACGAATAAGTTACCTTGGATGCAGACATCTTTGGAGCGCGCGGTTATAGGCGGCCTTAATTCTAAACTTCCCTATGAGCTCGCTCGAGAGATTGCGTTTTATCTTGACCACGACCTCTGAGGACAGGCGAGATCTTAAAATTCGGGATGAAAGTCAAAGATTAAGCACGTTCCCGAAAACAGTACTGTTTTTGGTACGTTTCAAGATGTCGAAAATCGCTACGTTTTACGAGCATGCCATTTTTAATACGTTCAGAGATACTAAATTGTGGTACGTTCAACTCTACGGCTGTTCAGCTTAGAATGGCTAAGTCACACATGCGATTTTCGGTATCTTTTGTAGCCGGCCGGAAAAAACTACTAATTTCGTTATGTTTGAGGCAGAATTCTGGTGCGTATTAGACAAAACAAGCAGCTTTTGTAGCAAATAAAGTAGTCAAACTTACTAAATATGGTAGCGTTTGATATCGAAAGGAGACAATAGGTTACGGGTTGACCCATCTGGGTCGAAAAGAGTATTAGTACACGCGGCTTGTACTGCATTGGCATGCTATTTATTTAACTACGTACTACATATCTCGCATTCAATTCCCCGAGCGCCCAGATCAAAGTGGGGTCACTATAAACAAAACGAAACGAGTGCCGCAAGATTAAGAGAGACGGGCGCGTCAATCCTCATTCGGCTCAATCAACACTGTCAAATCCAGCCGTTGTCAGCGCCACGCATCTCTGCGCGCATGGAGAAGTTGTCACTGTAATGATGGGACTCACCTGAGAGCTCGATAACAGGCTATGGAGCCTGGAAGATGTGCTGCACCGGAGTGCAAGTGTGGCCGGATCTCCTAAGCCGCGAGTGTGACTCACGGGTCAAGAGAGCTTGTCCGTGCAAACCAACCAAGTATGTCGAAGGGGATGGCGGGCGGGAAGGAAAAGCGACGCGTGACGTCACCGGGCGCTGACACAAGATCATCGTGATCAAGCGCGAGTCGAACACGTCGCTGCGCACGCCAGATGACCCGGCGCGCCGCGCCAGCGTTTTCGCCGCTCAGTATCGCGCATGCAACCCCACCGGCTCCGCCGCGTGTGGTCACGATAAGTGGGTTATGAGCACTTATAAGGGCTAACGAACTTAACTTCATTTCGATACCCTCGACCAACTCAACACGCTTTCGAAACCTAGTGGAAGCTGGCCTAATCCTGGTACGGCTCCAGGCGGCCTTGAGCTGATTTCAAGTGGGGGACGGTGTAGGCAGGGTGTCGGCGAGGTGTCGACGTAGTGGGTCAAGGTGGGATTTGGGTGCGTGCTGGAGGTGACCGTGGATGTCAAGGTCAAAGTTGGAGCGGGGCAGGTTGGATCAGCCAATCAACGGGTGTCGATCGGCGCTTAGTGGCGATGTGGGGCTATACGTCATCCGCAGCTGCTCCACATCGAGGGTCATTGTATATATATGGCTCTCTCACCCTGTCGCCTCGCGAAGTTTCCCTTCCTGCCCCACCACCACCGCTCCTCCCGTGCCTGCCTAGTACTTAGTTATCAAACCGGTAAATATAAATTGCTTCTCCTAACCAGACCCAGGTTAATACCTAACACCATGTAACGTATAATAGTTGTGCGTAGCTCAATGGAAGGGCTTAGTCGATATGGTATGTACATTATGTATGCGACAGCAACTACGCAATGCTGATGCTGCCAATGTCGCCAGCGGTACAACACCGTAGTTGAGGCCAAGGGTTAGGAAGCAAGGAAGAGTCGTGCGAAAGGTAGGGAGAGCGGCGGGAGGGCATAATATTTGTCATAATATGTATCTATCCGGAACCGTGATAAAGCAAACAATGTGTTTCGAAAGGTGTCGAAATTAGTGAATTCGAACGTGTTTGGAATGATATTAAGATTCGTATTCTTTCGCTCCTAAACTGCGTTTCAAGAACATACCTAAATATGTACCGAGTTGAGCTACTTTTCGCGGGAAACCGCTTGCTGTACATTGTTACAAATAAAGCTACGAATCAGTACTAAATGTGTAGGCAGATACATTCTTTTGTATACACAAAGCTGTCGAAAAAAAGGATGTAAGTTATCGAAAGGAGCAGGTGTCAATCACCTTTTTTCAGTAGGTCGAATCGTTATCTTTCATCCTAAAAACCGTATTACTGGTTACGATTATAAAGTCTGAAAGATATCGAAACACGTACTATGTATCATCCCAAAATTCGGGATTCTTACCCTAATAAGAGCGACTCCTACCAGAACCTCACGCAGGTGTCTCGCTTGTTCCGAGGGATACACGCTAAATATCCCCGAGTGGGAAACCTTGTCCTTCTCGATTACGCCGGTAATGGAAACTGCTCCACACTCCAGACTACGACAAGAGCTGTTCGGACACTCTACCTCCAACGCCGTGAGCCATTCCTGAACCACTACAAGTGTCTATCCTCCTCGTTCCAACATATAAGCTATGGACCACATAACCTTTACCCCACCCGCTATGCCGGCATTGGCATTATCCGCGGGGCTGAAACTGTGTACAAAGCAACCCTTAGGCATGGAGTACGCCATGACGGCCATCGCTGGTCCAGAATACATTCGCAGGTCGTGCATGGTATCTAGGATTTTGTTTCAATTACGGCGGCAAGGAGCAACTTTCCGGGGGAGATAGAATACGATGAGATGCGCGATTTCTGCCCGGGTAGGGGAGCTTGGCATGATTACCATTGGTGAAAGATAATGTACATTAGAGCTAGTTTGAAGAATACTCTTTAAAAGTGGAATTGAAATGCGCGTTATCAAGTTTGGTGTCTGCCAAATGCGAGTCTAACTTAAGCTAGAAATACTTCCCATAAATAGACACGTGGTTAGTGTAATGAAAGGTAGATAAGTCTATAAACCCCATACACTCATTTTACAAGTTTGTTTCAAACGAGTTACTTATGCACTGAGAATCCCTGCCCTGTTTACAAGTGTTTGCGCGTCAGCACGTGCAAAAGAGACGCCTCGGTGTCAACAACCACCAGCATGCGTGGCCTGACGGCATATCTCTACAAAAGTGCGCTGCTATCTGTATGCAATTGTCACGGTTTGACCTAAGTAATTTGTAGAACGTTATTATAGGACACACATACCTCGCAATTCTTACCCGGATGATCTTGGCGATTGGTTTGCCGCGCAAATCCCAAGAGAGGAAGATGGTCGCCTGAGTACGATCTCTGATCAATTTACGGCGGCTACTGACCGGCTACTCCTCGTCCAGCCTGGGTTACTTCACTAGTCGAGCAAATCGAGCAAGAAATATGTTGGCGAAACGAACACGATATCCCCGATGGAAAGCAGTTAAAAATTAGCTTCGATGGGTTCGCAGCACGTTATAAAGGCAGACCGGTACCTTTTCAAGACATCACGGGGATCGACGAAGGAATGGTTCCGGTTGATAAATTCAAAACCATCGAATGGTCATACGTAATCGATCTCGACAATCGAGCCTTTACTATCAACGGCCTCATGCATTTTCGTCTCGACAACATGCTGCCTGGTTCTCTCAACAAGTACTTCTGGCGAACTCCTTCCCGAGGTAGTCCTGTCCATATTCATATCCCAACCTTCGCGCATCCTCCTAGTACCCCAGCCGAATACATTGCGACTGTCTCCCGATGGCCTCCACCCGCTTTTGACGTTTCCAAGGTCCAAAAGGAGTATAAAAAGCTAGCGCCTTCAATCACCTCTATCGAAGAATGGGGCGCACCTACCTGGAACAACCTAACGACTGCGCAGCAACTTTCAGAAAATCTAGTGCAGGCAACTCTACGCGACAGCGCCGAGAAACTATCAAACTCTGATGTGGTATCCATGCGACCTTCCTTTGGTCTCTGTCTCTGGCAGCTAATGTGTGCGGCCGCGCCCCACTTGTGTTGTCTACCTGATTCGGATTCGACAGCCTGGGGTCAAGGGCGATATGCTCCCGTCATCTCTCTCGCAAACCTGGAAGGAAAGGCGCACCGTCTAAGCTGTGTCACTCCTCATTACTCCGAACTGGATGGAAAAATAAATATATACCACAAATTTTATTGGTTCCGCGGTTGCCTGGTTGTGTTCTGCCCCACATTCGACGACGCCATGTACGTTGAGCACGAGACCGTACTAATGGTCAACAAGATTCGAAAGTACGGCCGCACTTCAGGCACTGGGATCGTCTTTTCTGGGAGGCATCTACTTGCTGTTGCAGTTGATGGCGATATGGTGCGCTGCTCCGAACCTCTACTTTTTCACGATGAAAAGATGAACATCCAAGACGGTTTCCTACTTGCAACACACCTTCTGAGCCTCCACATGACAGCAGATAAGACACCCTGGGCGCGAGGTTCTCCCTCAAAACGTCTAACTACTAGTACTAGCCCCCGGAAACTCCCCAACGAGCTCCTTCGCGAGATAGTATTTAAGCTGGATTACAAGTCCTACCAGAATCTTGCGCGAGTTTCCCGTGTATTCCGCGGGATGCATGATAAATACCCTCGGTTGGAAGATCAGATTCTTCTTGATTATGTTGGCAACGGAAACTACCGTGTACTTCAAACCACTACAGGCACCGTTGAAACGCTCTACTTCCAACGCTCTACGCCATTTAATCAGTTTCTCATGGGCTTACCCGGTTCATTCCAGTATATAAACCATGGGCCGCACAACCTTCATCCCACCCGCTATCCAAACACCGGTACCATCCGCGGGGCTGAAACAAACCGTCAAGTGATGCTCAGACGCGAGGCGCACGAGGAAGTGTACTACAACGGTTGTCATTGGTCAAAGCTCTATCTGCAAGTGGTGCATGGTGTCTGGCGTTTTGAGTCGCCCGAAAAGGCAAAAAGCAACTTTCCGGAGGAGACGGAATACGATGAAACGCGTGATTGTAATCCAGGAAAGAAAGTTTGGAATAATAAGTCTCGTTGGTGCAAGCTGTTCTGAGCAAAGTGTCTTGAGACCGGTTGTAGTCTAATTGCAGCTCACACGATGTTTTGTCTCGCCCTTGATTTATCTCCACACCTCCATTATCTGTTGGTTCTCACTGTGCTATATTCATGCGTTGTAACTCGTTCTCCCTGCACTTGGCGATTACAGACAGGCAATCGGCCTCCCCCAGACTGAACCCCGACTTCAACGTAATCAAAATATGCTTAGCGTAAGTCATCACAGGACTCGAGGTAGACGCAGACGAGTTCAACATATTTCACAGAAGTGTCGCTCTGCGGGTTGGTGCCATGATCGAAGTAAGCAGGCACGTCTACACAGCCACCAGGGACCGTGTTTTCATTTAGCCAAATAAGACGCGAACCTACGCGCACGCTGATTGATGACGTTCCTGAAATAGCTATTACCCTTGGCACAATTCATGCGAGTTTTGAAAACCAATTGATACGCTAACAGTCGATCCCTCGAGGTAAAAATCCGAATTTATCGAATGGATTACTAGAGACACATGGACTTTAATGTATACAAACGAGCGAATGTAAATATGAACGTCGAAGAGAACGCGCGAAACCCAGCCCAAAAACCGTTCGTTCAGTGAGTTAGAAAGATTCGTGACCGTGCCCACGTCTGGCCTTGGTGTGGGAGATTGGAACACATCCCAATTGGTCGAAGACGTAACCAGCCTGGCAGCTGATAACCTGGCATCGACCGTTGTTGCACCGAACCTCGTCGACGTTTTTGATAGTCGAGCAGTCCTGACCAGTAAACAATTCATCTTCCTCGCCCGGCAACCCGACACATCCGCCACACGAATCGAGAGTGGTGAGCGTATTGATACACTCACTTCCTCCACTTCCACTCAAAACGGGACACCGCTGATAGCCGGGCATCGAAGAGCAAGTATCAAGCACGGGTTGAACAGCGCGCTTCGAAGGTTGAGGTCCACAACTGCTCGAACCAGGCGCGTTGCCCGGGCAGGAGGCACACTGGTTTCCGCTCGAATACGTGTTGGCTGGGCAGGTCATGCATGTGCTCCCAGCCGAGGTCGGGATGCTACCCCCAGGACAGGCGACACAGCTGCCTGATCCGGCGTTCGAGATCTGACCTGCTGGACACGAGGTGCACGAAGTCGAACTGGCAGAGCTGTATGTACCGGCGGGGCAAGTGGCGCACGTGTTCCCGGATGTGTATTTACCGGCCTGGCAGGTGAACGATGTGCATTGAGATGCCCCCTAAGAGAAAAAAGTTGGTTTTAGCTCCCTATCGACGAGGAGACGAACGTACCGATGGAGAACTGGTACCCGCCGGACACGCGGTACATTGACCCGTAGAGACCGAATACGTATTCGCCGGGCACGACGTGCAGTACCAAGCACCAGAGTCGCTCGACGTTCCAGCGGCACAGGCAGTGCACGCGGTGCTAGTGGTCGTACCGCCCAGTTTCGAATACCCGGGACTGCAGGTACAATACGACGAGCCCTAACGTAATCAACATGTCAGCGCGATGTCCGTCGCAGGATAAACGACGATGATCACGTACGGCGGTAGAAGAAGAACCACCGGGGCAAGGTGTGCACGTTGCTGATCCGCCCCGGCCGAACGTGCCAACCGGGCAGGTTATGCATTTGCCACTGGTTGAGGATTCGCGTCCTTCACCGGGGTTACAGTTTGCGCGACCAGCGCTGTTTGTAATACGGTTAGCTTTTACCTATTTTTTCGCGCAAAGATTTTACTTGGACTTACAGATGAGGAGAGATAGAAGCTGCGGACACGAGACCTGCGAATGCCACGGTGCTAAGGAGGCGCATGGTGGCAGAGGGTCAACCGAGGGGAAAGGTGGTGGGGGAGAAGGAACGAACGCGCTGAAGCGCGGCGCGGGAGCGGAGTTTGTAAGGCCTGTCATTGCCCCCTTTTTTGTGACCTGCGGAGTTTCAGGTAGATTAGGAGTGAGGAACGAGATCATCGTTGTGGGGAGATAGATGTCACGCCGGACATTGTTTATCCAACCAAGTCAAATTATCGGGCGGCGCGGTCACGTGAGACCTAGACTGGCGCCGCATCGAGTCAGTTGTTGACTCATTTATCAAAGCCTGAATCCTAATCTAATGACATCAAATGTCTTTAGGGACGGGAATTGTTGCCAAAACCCTGGATTCACTGATTTGTGGTCGCGACATCGCTAAAAATGTTGTTAGTTTTAGTTTCTGCTCGATCAAATACCACAATGTGAGTGAGCCACTAGTTGAGGCTAGATTAAGCACAGCGCATTACAACGATAGCTTCGAAATGATGAACCTTCAGAAACAAACTTCCATAGGCGAACTGCAATGCAAGTAAGCGAATCCGAGCTTTTCAGAAAAATCTCGCCAATGTGAATCAAAACTAGGTTAATACGGAAAGCACATTGCTCTAACATACCAAACAATCGCAAATGTAGAAAGGAGTGTACAGTGTAACGAGCGAACACAATGTCCCAAAAACAAACTAAACTGCTAGTCCAAGAGGACTAGGTCAAAAAGAGTCATGGCGAGCATGCATCAACACCCCACGCTTGGCCTTGCTGTGGGACGTAGCAACGCATCCCCCATCGACGGGTTCATATCCATTACGGCAGCTCATAACCTTGCACTGGCCCCGCTCGCACTTGACCGCGTTGACGTTCGGGATCATAGAACAATCTTTACCAGTGAACGAATCGTCATCCTCATCTAGCATACCAACGCAACCGCCACATGACTCGAGCGTAGTATGCGTATTGATACACTCGCTCCCGCCCCCACCGCTCAGAACGGCGCAGCGCCGATGACCAGGAATCGAGGAGCAAGTATCAAGCACGGGCTGAACAGCGCGCTTAGAAGGCTGCGGCCCGCAACTGCTCGAACCAGCCGGATTACCCGGACAGGAGACGCACTGGTTTCCGCTTGTGTACGTGTTGGCTGGACACTGGAGACACACGATCCCAGCGGGATGCGAGATGAAACCCGCAGGACAGGCGAAGCAAGCGCTCGACCCTGGAAGCGAGACAGTACCGGCCGGACAGTTGGAGCAGGACGTTGCGCCAGCGGCGCTGTATGTACCAGACGGGCAGTCGGTGCACCACTTTTTGACAACATACTTGCCAGCCGGGCAACTGAAGGGTGTGCATTGAGAAGATCCCTGAAAGGCTAGTTGAGTATCGTGAAGGCTAAAGTAGGACTGATCATACTCGGGGAGAGGAGGTACCCGATAGGCAAGTGATGCAACTTCCTGATCCGGAGGTGGAATAGGTATTAGGCGAACACGAAGTACACACCGAGGCTCCAGCGGCGCTATATTGTCCAGCGGCGCAGGCGGTACACTCGCCGCTCGTGGTAACACCACCGAGCTTGTAGAATCCAGCCGTACACGTGCAGTATGACGAGCCCTGCGTATCCGATCAGCAGCTTCTCGAGTTCAACGAACGCACAAATACATACGGCAGTGGAGGAAGAACCGCCGGGGCACGTCTGGCACGTCTCACTTCCTCCTCGACCGAATGTGTTAGCCGGGCAGGTGATGCAGTTGGCGCTGGAAGCGGACTCGCGTCCTTCACCGGGATCGCAGGTTTTACGAGCTGCGCTGGTCATAAATGTCAGCTGTTGGAGTTTTTTTACGCGTCGAAAAGGCAGACTTACATGTTAGCGGAGGATATAGAAGCCGCAGAGACCAGACCGACGAATGCCACGATACTAAAGAGACGCATGGTGGCAGAGCGTACGAAACCAGACGAAGGGAGGGAGAAAGAAAAAACAACAACAACAAGTCGTCTCGTCGTGCGGTCACGACTATATAACCCCAGATTTGACAGGTTGTGGGGCGTTTGAAACCATTGTATCACTCCACTGTAATGAACTATTACAGTGGTGCGAGTACAAAAGTTTAGGACTCTTGGCGTATGATGGATCTACAGTCGGACCTCTTGACTCGCAACGACATAGCATTCGTTTCAAGCGAGACCTAGGGGCTGTAGTGAATTGTGATTTGGAGGATGTACAGTTTGAGTGTCCTTGTTCGCTTTGTTGAGAAGACGTTTGACAGGTGGCAGATCGCAAGCGCAAAAAAGCAACGCGATCACGTGATAGCGACCTTTCTCTCAAAACCTGCATAAAGGATTTCAACCACAGCTCAACGTCTCGATAAGGGCTCAGCTTGTACCAAGTTTTCAACGAGAACTTGGTTGGACCTACAGATGAGGAGACAAGACGGATGCCGCAGAGACAAGAAAATAACGAACACGACAACGCGAGACGCGAGGGATTCGAGGGATTTATTGGCGTTCCCTCTGATTTGTCTCGTAAGCTGCTGGATTTTGGAGCTGTGGAGCTAGAACATGATCATGATGATCGGGGCACAGACGTCACACACGACATTATTGATCCAACTAAATCAACTGATGAAGCAGCGCGGCCATGTAAGATCTGGATTTGTGCTGCATGGAGCTAGTTGTTGACTCATTTATCAAAACTTGAATCCTAACTTAATTACGTCAGATGTCTCTCGGGACGATGTTTGTCGTCAAAACCCCGACTCCATCAATTAGTCATTATAATATTGCGCATATAGGGAACCTCCCTCCTGTCGGAGGCTTACATTCGAGGTGCATAAGGTCCTTTTAACCATTGATGGTATAGTGATGGCTTACTGGACATGTTCCTGGTTCCAGCTCGATCAAATGCTATGATTGCGCATCAGCCACTGTTGAAGTCATACTAAACGCAACACGTTACGAGGATAGCTGCAGAGTGAAGGCCTTTAGAAATGAACTTCTATGGGCAAGCTGAAATACAAGTTAACGAGTCCAAGCTTTCAAGAAATTTCATCGATGCGAATCAAAACGAACTTAATGCTAGCAGCACATGGCTCTGACGTACAAAGATATTGCAAACGTAGAAAGGAGAGTGCAGTATAGCAAACGAACACACTGCCCCAAAAAATGAAACAAAATTGCTCGAGCTGCGCGGAGTTTGAAACTGCGCTGGGATGTCGTTATTTCCCCTGTTGTTTTTTTTTTTTTTCTTTTCTTTATACCAGAGACCGGTTCGTTTCATATTAATTAGGAGTTACGGGGCTAGGAACGAGATCGTCGTGTTGGGAGATGGATGTCACACCGGGCATTGTTTATCCACGCACGAGCGCCGCCGAGCGGCACAGACCTTGCCGGTCAGGTGATAGATTTTTCAAATGCTTACGGAATTTCACAGCC
>WSTH01000193.1:0-33967 GCA_019616345.1 Ceratobasidium sp. 395 | reverse complement strand
ACTTATGACCACCGGTTACGCGACTCGCCTGCCGAAATTTACCAGTTCTCAGGGCCCAGGCCGAGTATCGGATGGACAGGCGAGGGTGCAGAGGACGCAGACGGCGCTACCCCCGTCAGACCTGGTCTGCTTAGCCCAGGAGGTGGCTCTGGTTCTGGCTCGGTCACCATCACCGGAGGTGCTACGATCGAAGACAACGCAGACGCGCTCCCACTCCCATCCGGCGTTTTCACACTCTTAACCGAATGCTACTCGCCCACGTGCAGCCGAGATCGGTTATGTTACTGCAGCGCATGTCCTCGCCGACTCGAACAACAAATCCGGCTAAGCACCCGACCCCAAATCACCAACCAGACTGCCGCCAGCCCGTCACCCACAGCCAGTGGCACCGGGTCGGTTGCGATACGTCCCGGCGGCAAGCTGCCAAACAACTCGAGCAAGGAGAGTTTGATTGATCATGGGCTCAAGGTACGAGGTGATCCCTTGTCGACCTTATTTAGACAACTTGCTCATTTTAACTTTTTATGTGTGGGAAATAGGAGCCGGGACAGTTGTGGGTGCATTCCGTGCCGCAAGAGGTGGTGGATAGTGTGTCCGAGCAGGAGAAGAAGCGACAAGAGGCGATCAACGAGGTTATTTACACTGAGCGTGATTTCGTTCGAGATCTCGAGTACCTGCGTGATGTGAGCCCCTATCCATATTCACCCATTTTGCTTGGAACTGATAATGTCCAAGTCCTGGATGACCCCTCTCAGGAACGACAACGTCATCCCGCCCGAACGCCGAACCGACTTTGTCCAGCAGGTCTTCTGGAACGTCGAAGACATCATCGACGTCAACACCCGCCTCCGAGACCTCCTCACCAAACGTCAAAACGCGTACCCGATCGTCGAGACCATCGGCGACATCTTTCTCGAGCTCGTCCCCCACTTTGGTCCATTCGTTCAATACGGCAAACACCAGCTGTACGGCAAGTACGAGTTCGAGAAAGAAAAAGCGTCGAATCCCGCGTTTTCGAGTTTTGTCGAAACTGTGGAGAGGTTGCCGGCGAGTCGGAAACTTGAGCTGAACGGGTACTTGACGAAGCCTACGACGAGGCTTGCGAGGTATCCGCTGTTGTTGGAGGTAGTGCTGAAGCACACGCCGGAGGATAACCCGGATCGGGTCGCGATACCCAAGGTGGTGAAGATTGTGAGAGAGTTTTTGGGCAAGGTGAATGAGGAGAGCGGGAAGACGGAGAATAGGTTCAATCTGTTGCAGTTGGATAAGGGGTTGGTGTTTAGGCAGGGTGAAGAGGTGGTGCGTCTCGTCGTTCTGTTTACCAAGTGGTGCGATGGGTTGGCTGATGAAGGTGGATGGGTGGTATAGGACTTGAAGTTGAAGGACGAGCAAAGACAGTTGGTCTACAAAGGCCCGTTGAAGCGGCGGGGCGGGGCGGCCAACGAGAACGGGGATTTGCAGATCTTCTTGTTTGATCATGCGTTGTTGATGGTGAAGAGTAAGATGGTCAATAAGCATGAGCAGCTGAAGGTCTTTCGACGGGTGAGTTCAGCCCCAACTTCGTTCGTTCTGTTCTGAGCTAATAGTCGACGGGTGGCAGCCAATCCCGCTTGAACTCCTCGTCGTTTCAACACCCGAAGAAAGAGCAGCTCGACCTCGTACGCTCATGCGACGTGGCTCCAATGGGTCAGCTGTTGCCAACGGAAATCCACAACCTGCTGCGCCTCTACGACCGGATTCGCAGAAGAGTGGATATCAGCTTACGGTTGGGCATTTGGGTAAACGCGGGGTGAGTCTCTATCCTCTTCCACCTTTATGAGAACTAATGAGACGTGGGTGGGATAGTACTCGATAACATTATGGGCCCCCACGATCGTCGCACGCCGAAAATGGGTCGAACATATTACCGCTCAGCAAGAGGTCATGCGCGAGCGGAGTATGGTGTTTGATACGTTTGCGTTGAGCGAGGAGGTGTTTGTGGGGGAGGTCAAGGTCAATTGTGCTGTGCCGTATGGTCAGTCGTTTCCTCATTATTGAAGTGTGGGTCGGGGTTGAATTTGTGTTTGGGTATAGATATGGGCCGACGGATCGCGTACGGGACGGATGTTGGAGTATTCTTCCAGTGTTTGAGCGAGGGCAAGGTTAGGACGCCGGTGAAGGTTCTGGATTTACCAGATGTGCAGCAGATTGATGTATTGGAGGAGTATCAGCTGTTAATCGTTCTATCAGGTAAGTAACCCCACACCTCTCTATATCTATATCACACCACAACTCACAACCTAACAGAACGATCCGTCCTAACCTTCCCGCTCGACGTCCTCGAATCGCCCAACCCCGAACTCTCGATGAAACGCATGAAACGCATCTCGTCCCACACCTCGTTTTTCAAAGCCGGCCATTGTCTGGGCCGCACGCTCGTGTGCGTCGTCAAGGCCAGTTCGCTGTCGAGCACGATCAAGACGCTCGAGCCGATTGACCAGACTGTGCGCGGGAAGAATAAGCCGACGTTTAAGAAGCTGTTGCAGGGTGGGAATGATACGCTCAAAGTGTTCAAGGTGCGCATTTCTCATACCCGCTCCTATTCGGCTCTTTTAACTCGCGTTACAGGAGTTTTACATCCCCACCGAATCCCATTCCATCCATTTCCTCAAAACAAAGCTGTGCGTGGCGTGCACAAAAGGCTTCGAGATCGTCGATCTCGAGACGCTGGATACCCAGGTCCTGCTGGACCCCGCGGACGCGTCGCTGGACTTTGTGCAGCGTCGGGAGGACGTTCGTCCGTTGAGCATATACCGAATAGACGGGGAGTTTTTGTTGTGTTATACTGGTCAGTTTGAATCGGGTTTATGTTTGGTGTGGTTGGGCTGATGTGTGGGGTTGTAGAATTTGCGTTTTATGTGAATAAGAGTGGATGGAGGTCTAAGCGGGATGTGACTATTTATTGGGAGGGGACTCCGACTGCGTTTGGTGAGCTCTGATGTCGATTCAAGCCGGCGTGGGTTACTTATGCTGCTGTTAGCACTTCATTACCCGTACGTTATGGCTTTTGACCCGACTTTTATCGAGATCCGGCACGTAGAGGACGGTTCGCTCGCACAAGTCATCCGCGGGAACAACCTTCGCTGCCTGTTCGCCGACACCCAACCGTCCGTGACCAACTCGTCGTCCATGTCCATGCTGAGCTCGTCCAGCTCGATCCGGAGCGGTTCCAGCACCGCCTACTCGTCGTTCTCGAGCCACACCGTGCATCAGTACCAGCATCCGTACGGCGCGCCGAGTCCCTATGGGCAATTCGGCCAAGCAATGTACCCGCACCAACCGCCGCCGCACATGATGCACATGCAAATGGTACCGCACCGACCGCGACGCTCGCACGAGCGGGACGAGATCATCTTGGTATCAGACGACAAGGTGATGGCGGTACGGCCGGCCGTGCCACCGTCGCGTACTTCAGACGTGTCTGCGCCCAAGGCGTAGTCTTCTTCCCTTCACTCCACTATATACTTAGTTTTGACCTATTCTCCTTTTTCGATTCGTGTCTCCTATTTTCCTTTTTTGTGTGTATGCGTGTGTTTGGCTGCCGTTTTTTGATCAGTGAGTCGTATGATTTGTTTGCGTTTGTTTGATCTCATCCCACATAACTGTATTGCTTCCTGCCTCTCTACCTCTCGTCTATTGGTGCTACGATCAATATTAACTTGCTTAGATGATTAATATATGCGAGAATGAATGGTGCGAGGACGTTCTCCACTATATATGCGTCAGAAATAGCTAACTCCAGCTGGAAGGAGTGTTGGACGAACTGCGGTTCAACGGGAGGCGCAACTGAGCGTCCAGTGTCACCTTATGGAAGCTTGCACATACACACATTCGACTGACTTAAACATATCATGCCTGTGTTTACGGACGCGAACCCGCTCCCCTAATGTCATACTTGAGCAAAACCTAACTAAATCCAACACGGTACCGGTAGCATCCAAACTTCTTTGTCTACTGATTAGCTACCACGTCTATCACCAAATCGGCCGGCGCAAGACCTCATGTGTCGCTTTTTGTAGGTTTCCGTTTCAAACGCATTTCCGCAGCCAAAGTTACACATGTATGCTGTTGACCAGATTGATCCTTAGTATGTGAGTGTGGGGAGCTGAACATGAACAGGCTCACGCTTGATACCAAAATGGATATACAGGTGGTCCTAGAGGTTCTGGGCGTCAATAACCACACAAATGCAACACAAATCTCACTGACCTTCAGCGCCTGAGGGCGCGTCTGGGGTTCCCGACACTCCTCCAACGGGCACCTGATGTCGCCGAGCTGTTTACCGGTCTTGAGCAATGTATTTCGCCGAGCTTTGAACACTAGAAAGGGCCCATGCCGGGCTGGGCACCTTGCCCGCTTACGGAGTTTAATCGACTTGTCTTCTTATCCTTCCCCCCCTCACACCAGCATTGGAGGCTGTCGACCGACGCGAGATACGCAGCCAAGCTAGCGTGTTGAGGGACTGAGCCTCAAGCTTATCACTCCCAGGAGGGACTTCTACATGAGGCAAAAGTCGTGCATTTTAGACGTTTAGTAGGGCGGCATATGTAAACAACCCACTACCTCATAGAAGATAACCAAAACGAACAATACCTTAGCCTGTAGGCATAGAAAAGCAACAGTAGCGCCATTGCAGTGCTCGTACATGCTTTAGATGAGATTTTGTTCTATGTACGCGTCGCGATTAGATTGAATGTACAACATCGAATCCAGGACTGTAGTATTTCATGCAGACATTTATCTGTCTACCGAATCGAAGCTAGTCGAAGGCTTCTAAGACTGGCGTGAGATGGAAGAAAAGAATCCCCAGTTATTCTATGTGAATACGCACAATATGCAGAAATAACAGGTTGGTAGGGCCCATGTTTGACTGGGGTCATTCACGATTCATATCCATTCAGCAACCTCCTTCCTTATTCTCGCTCGAGAATTTTCTGCACTTCCAGAGCTAGCTCGTAGACTAAAATCAAGCCTGACGTAAGTCTTAACATGAGCGTGACTTCTAGGACTGGATCCCAAAGATAAAGTGTGCTGGGAGTGCGACATGACCCAAGCATACTTATCCCGACAGACTGGAAACGCTGATTACCAAGAATGACCCTGAGACCCGTCACGTTTGATGCATCAGTTTCGGGGGGGGGAGAGACCTTGGCGAGCAAGGTGACCATTATCCAACGATCAATCTCACCCCGGTCGGGATGGGGGCTCAGTGGCCGGTAGAGATAGTCATCGTCTGAAGTTGAATCTTGGTCTTGACTGTTGGCACTTATCGTGTTTGTCGTGTTTGAAGGGGCACCGATGATAGGAGGGGCAGCCAGCCGATCTACAATAGGGCTGATTAATGTCAGCTGCAGGTGGTTACAACGCAATACACTCACTCTGCTCTGCATAACCAGCAACCTCTTGCCGCGCGCCCGTCAAGTCCAGGTAGGTTGCTTTCATATACCATTGACCCGCCAGATAGTACCAGAGCAGATTAGTGTGGTCAAACCAATAGGCGATTCCACCGATATGAAAAACGGATTCAGGGCCCGGCGGGTTTGGACTTGGCCGTAGGTCGACTTCGTGATATTCGTCATTATGGTCTACGCGGCAGACAATCCTTTGTCGGTTGAAAAAATAGACTGTGGGGAACACAACGAAGTATACTACAGAAAATATGTCAGAGGGCGGGGCTACATGCACTACTAAAGCTGCGTACCGGGGTTCAGGAGGCGCGTGTTATGTGTTGGCCGTGACACCATAGCAAGATCCTCGGAACGGGACTATGATTCGAGCCAATCAGTTTGAGAAAATGGTATCATAGGTGTGAACAGCAAGAGACTCACGGAATAGACACTGGTCGGGTTTGGGCTCGCCTCTATGGGAACCTCCGGCATGCGGGCCACCCCCGAACGCCCAGCGAATGTAACGTTTGATGACGAAGCTTGCGCTACGAGTTATGAGCATAGAAAAGGATATAAGATGTTTCTAACATACATTGCAGTTTTTCTTCCTCGTCGCAATCGTTATCTCCACTATGCTCGTCATATTCATCATCTTCCTCATTAGTCGCATCAGGCGGGACGCTGAGAGTGCCGGGCTGGCCATGTTCCCATCGCGAGTCAGCAGCGGATACCGAGGTCCTCCCACTCTGCTCACGTTTACAGCGGCATTCTCATTGGAGCTGATCATCATATAGTCGGGCGAGGGTTGCCTCGAGTGCTCCCTAATCCTTCGTAGCTTTTTATGCGAGTTGGAGATAACTAGCTAAGTTACTTGTCTGGAGAAGTAGGAGTAGTATAATGCTCACACGATCTCGAATAGTGGCAGAGCCTGGGCGATCTGAAGCATTATGTGCACACGAATCTACTACTATTCCCCAGAGTTGGCTGGCTCCGTCTGGGTCGAACGAAGGAAACTCTTTCGGTTGCTCAGGCAGTTGCCGTAGCACAGCCACGGCGAAGCTTACTGCGAAGTCGGAGTCCTTATTACTAAACGGCACCGCCCCAGTTACAGCTTCCTAAAATCTAAGGTCAACTCGTGGTGTCAACAAGGTCCCATCACTTCACATACCAACAGCGTCTACCATTCTCACACAAGGCCGTCAGCTGATGTTTCCAAACAGATAAGCAATCAGCTCTTTTGCAAACTTACCATCCCAAGTGCATAAACATCTGCTTCTCTGCTGCGTATCCCACCAGATAATCTCTCTGGGGCCTTCAAAGTAACTAGCAGTCTCAGGTCGTAAGTAAATAAACAAAGGAAGTCTCTACTGACCGCCCAACGCGTAGAAAGTGGTCCTCCAGTGGTCGGTGTAAAACAAAGGGTGCTCGTTTTCAGCTCCGAGCATCCAAAATCGGTTAGCTTGGCAATGCCTTCGCTAGATATCAGTACATTTGCCTACAGCCCAATAAAATCAGCTGTGGCTATCCCTTAGTAGAAATCACACCAGTATTACGCCTTTAATGTCCCCGTGGACCTGATCGAGGGAGTGGCGTTATATAACAGTGCATGTGGATAACATAAGGAACTAACCATATCATTCTGGTGTAGGTACGCTAAGCCTTCCGAGACATCAATACACTATGCACACGTCAATACGAACTAATAGATGGTTAGAGTGAGATATGACGCTAACTCACTAGCTGACAACGATCAACGGCCGGACTGCGTTCAAGGTACTGTCGCAGGGTCCCTCGATCCATCCAAGGGGATATCATGGCCATTCGGCCTCGAAACTGTGCCAGTCCCAGCAATTTGAGGACGTTCTTATGCTCAAAATGCGACCAGATATCCAGCTCACGAGCGGCGCGCTGCCAGAAACCGATAAAAAAAAACTCGCATGAGCGTTACCAAATCTTGCAAGCCTACCTTCAGAGCCTTGCGTCCACTGTTATCGTCCGGAGGATATAACCTCGCACACTTGATTGCTACTGTCTCTCCGCTAATTAGTGCTCCCTGGTATATGTCGCCGAAGCCACCGCCTGCGACGAGATGATTGCCACATTTGCCTAAATCAAGCTGCCCGGTAACATTTCGGCATTGTCGTCTAGTGAGGATTGCAATAATTGCAGGAGCAGGCTGTTCATGCAAAAGAAAGCAGATGAACGCTACGACTACTAGATATTCTGTACACATACCATGGTGCTGGATATAGTGGCATTTGCTACTTCGTTAATCACACCCTTGGCTAACAGTCGGAATTAAGCTGCTCTCCTCTCACCAATAGCCTCGCTTCGCGTACCTCTGGCACCAGCTTGCATGACTGCCCCTTTGGATTCTAGACCAACAAATCGCCGTGGCCGGAGTTGCAAGAGTTGAAGCAAAGGCTGATATACGTTTAGTACTTGCTCTTAGCACAATCGTCTCTTGGTGTTCTTCACCGGCAGATTATTGTAGGCTGGAGAGGCCAGGTTGAGGCCAGGTTGAGGCCAGGTTGAGGCCAGGTTGAGGCCAGGTTAATGGGTGAGAGCGCCATCACGCGGCCACTTATAGGCCGGCGCGCCTATGCAGAGAATGTTGTGCTCGCTGGGTTGTCCGAGCGCCACTTACGTCAGGAGAAATACACTGGTCATCCCGGACATATGTTCCGGAGAATCGGGAGCGCCTGGTCAAATACAAAGTTCTGGGCTCTGAACAATTTGGCTGGACGGGCAAGGCTGGTGGTAAATTTGGTTTAGTATAAACGTCCAGGTATCTTCACACTTGTGAAGCTCACGTGTTGCAACAGACTACAAACAAAAGTTAACTTTGGAAGAGCTAAGGCGGTAAGTACAAACTAAATAGCCTTCCGTTTATAGGTCGCTCGGAATAGGTAAGCGTTAAATCCCCAGCCGAGCGTCCGAAAGCCAGACACCCCTCCACGATGTCACCCATGACCACCGACCGCGCGACTCGTTTGCTTTTACCAGTTATTCGATCAGAACCCAGGCTAAGGATGGGTCCAGAGGACGCGGATGCGGACGGCGCTATCCCCGTAGTCACGTGGCACGCGTGGCGACGCGTTCAACTCGCGCTTGACCATGACCACCGTGTCAGCGCCCGATGTCGCGCGTCGCCTTTTCCTCCCACCCGCCATCCCTTCGGCACGCTCGGTTAGCTTGCTTAGGCGAGCCCTCCCGACCCACGAGTCGCACTCGTGGTTTGGGAGATTCAGTCATGCTCGCGCCGCCTCTGGCGGCGCTTGCATCTCCCGACCTTGCCGGCGACTAAGCCGGCCAGCGGGGCGTGCCACATGAGGTGCAAGCAACAGCGCCCGGCTCAGTTTGAACAACGACACCAACTAAGCACACAACTCTGGATAACGAATTGGACCATCGCCAGTTCGTCACCAACAACAAACGGTGCGAAGCCTGTTGTGATCCTAGTAGACCTTGCGGACGCGTCGCTGGACGTTGTGCAACGTCGGGAGGATGTGTGTCCGTCGAACATCCCCCGAATGGACGAGGTTTTTGTTACGTACGCCGGTTGATTTATTACGGGTCTAGATTGAGGTTGGCGTTGGCCCGGTGGTTTATAGAATCCGCGTTCTTCGTGAATAAGGGCGAGTTAGGGTCTAAGCGGGATGTGGCTACTCATTGCGAGGGTACTCTAACTGAATTTGGTGAGTCCCAACGTCGCGTTGATTTCTGTTTTATTTACTCATTTAACCTGGCAGTAGTTCATTGCCTGTACTTTACGGTTTTTTACCAACTCTTTATCCAAATTCTCACGTGGAGAATGGCTCGCTCACGCAGGTCATCCGCGGGGGCGACCTGCGTTGCTTGTTCGCCGACACCCAACCATCCATGGCCAACTCGTCGTCACTCACCAAGCTTTGTCTGAAGCGACGCAAGTGCCGCCTACCCGTCCTTTTTCTTTTTGAAAATCCCGTACCTCAGTTCCACTCCCATGCGGCAGAAAGAGACCTCATGGCCAGTTCAGCGAATCAATTCACCCCATCCATAGGAACCACGACATATGATGCTTATGAAAATGACATACGCCGACTACGACGTTCGCACGAGCGGGACGAGGCCAGCTTGGTATCAGACAGCAAGGTGATGTCAGGACACGTGCACGCCCGAGGCGTAGCCTTCTTCCTTCACTCCGCTCCTGCTTTTGGTCTATTTTGTTTTTTCAATCGTGTTCCCTGTTTCTTCGTGTGTGTATGCGCGTCTTGACTAGATGTTTTCGATCCCCGAGTCGCATGATTTGATCCCATTCTATATAACTATTGCTTCCTCTCTATCTCTTCTACCGGTGCTACAATCAAATTAACTTGCTTAGATGAATAGTATATGCGAGACTGAACGTATTCAAGCTGTTCTTCTACGATATATGCGTCGGTATTGGTTAGCTTGAGTTGGGAGGGGCCGTTGGGTGTGTTGAGCTTCAAGCAGAGAACTTTATACCACTCCTGAGCGTCACAGTTGATGTAACATTGGAGCAAGTTGTTACTTTATCCCAGCAATCAAATGGGCTTTATCGTAACTGGCCATATAGCCATTGTAACTTAGTGTGATTTAGTCTTGTTGCACACTTGCACTCGAATGTGAAACTAAGTGCGTACTTCAGGTAGGTTTTAATTGTTTCTATATCTAGTGTAGAGAGAGCTAGCTACTAATCAAGATTGCGTATTTTGGGAAGCAAACATGGCGAGTATGTAGTGTAATTCAACTCATGACAAAGAGAACCATAATTCCCTATTTTTGTTTCGTTAACGAGGGCATATGGAATGAAAATAGACCATAAGTAGGAGAGAGGCTACACCTTAGTTCCAAGCTCGTCTAAAGCATGTGGTAGTGGTATGGCCGGTCGTAATGCCATAACCTTATTGTCTGATACAAACATGATGTCGTCTCGTCCGCGTGGTAGCATCAGCGCGTGTGCCGGCTTCCGTGAATCAAGATATGTTGAGTTGAGGTTAGTGTACGGGTAGCTAGGGCAGTTGGACGCAAGGGAGTTGGCCGCAAACGGTTGAGTGTCGGTAAATAAGCAGCGAAGATTGTTCCCGCGGATGACCTGCGCGAGGGAGCCGTCCTCGACGCGTCGAATCTCAATAAAAGTCGGATTAAACGCGATGATGTATGGGTAATGGAGCGCTACCAGAAGCGTAAACAAAACGTATAAGCTTAAGCGATGTTAGGGCTCACCAAATGCGGTCGGCGTCCCTTCCCAATAAATAGTCACATCCCGTTTAGATCTTCGTCCAGTCTGTCCCACATAAAAGGCACATTCTACAGACCAGTTCGTGAGATTCGATTTTGATCTAAACCTCGAAACAAAACTCACCGGTATAGCACAGCAAAAACTCTCCATCTATTGGGTATATGCTCAGCGGACAAACGTCCTCCCGACGTTGCATAAAGTCCAGGGACGTGTCCGCGGGGTCCAGGACCTGGGTGTCCAGCGTCTTGAGATCGACGGTCTCCAGGCCTTTTTTGCAGGCCACACACAGCTTTGTTTTTAGGAAATGGACAGAGTGGCATTCGGTGGGGAGGTAAAACTCCTATACGGAGAGCGAGTGAGCCAAGGTTTTGCGAACTAAGTGCGAGGAGGAACTGGAGGGTTAAAGATGGGATGAGTGCATACCTTAAATACCTTGAGCGTATAATTCCCATTCTGCAACAGCTCCTTAAATGTCGGTATCTTCTTTCCCCACGTAGTGTGGTCGATCAGCTCGAGTAGCTTGATCACGCTCGATGATGAGTTTGCCCTGGCGATGCACAAAAACGCTCGACCAAGACAGTGGCCAATTTTAAAAAACGATGCATAGGACGATACCCTTGTCATGCGTTTCATTACCAGTTCCGAATTGGGCGATTCAAGGACATCGAGTGGGAATATGAGTACGGATCGTCCTGTTCGGGTGTGAGTTATGGGCGGGCTTTAAGTGTAAGGTAAGCCACCTACCTGATAGGATAACCAATAACTGGCACTCTTCTAATACGTCGATCTGCTGCACGTCTGGTAAGTCTAACACCTTGGCTGGTGTCCTGCTCTTGCCGTCGCCTAACGCCTGCACAAACACCCCAATGTCGGTCCCGTATGCAACTCGTCGACCCATATCTGAAATTTGTTTAGCCGCAGCCCACGACTAAGTCAACTCCAGTCACCCACCATACGGGACCACGCAGTTTACTTTGTTCTCATCCACAAGTACATCTTCTCTCAGCACGGACGTATCAAACACCGTGTTCCGCTCACGGTTGGCCTTCTGCTGTGCCATAATATGCTCGACCCATTTACGTCGCGCTACAACTGTTGAAGCCCAGAGCGTCAGGGGGCACTGTTTACCTTGGTTAATTTCATCCTATAATTTGGACATGTTGATGAAAGAACGCACCCCACGTTTACCCAGACGACAAAGGGCGAGTTGGTGCCCATCCTTTTGTAAACCCGGCTTTGATGATGTTGAAGTTGGCGTCGTGCTTGCATCGGTTGTTTCGCCCGAGTTGCCCCACGTAAATGTCATCATACGTGGTTTTGACATTCTTGTGGTGTTCTCCTCAGGTGCTGAGAGAACCAGTAGCTCCAGAGGAATCGGCTAACAAGGTATTATTAGTTCGCTCTGTGAGATTCAAAGCTCACAGCTTACCTGCTGGACTGCTATTAGTTGTTCACGCTTGTCCACCACCCTACTCTTTACCACCAAGAGCACATGATCAAGTAAGACCAGCTGCAAGTCCCCGCTCTCGTCGGCCGCCCCGCCCCGTTTCTTCATTGAACCCTTATATATCAACTGTCTCTCCTGACGCTCTAATTCTAGATCCTACACGCATCATTCACGCTTCAGCATCGAACACAAATGTGTTGATAAGACGTACCATTTCATCTCCTTGTTTAAACACTAGCATCCTCTTCAACCGCAACAAACTGAGCCGGTTCTCTGCCCCCGCGGTCCCTTGTTCCAGCTTCGCTATGAGTTCACGTATGAGTCCAATGGCCTTGAGAAGTGTCGCCCTATCCGCATCGCCCTCCGACATATTCTTCAACACCATCTCTAGCAACATAGGGTATTGGGCTAGCCTCATCATTGGTTTAGTGAGGTAGTACCCATTTAGTTCCAACCTCCGGCTCATGTGTAGTCGTTCCACCGATTCCACAAACTTTTTGAACTCAGGATTAGACTCTCTCTCCTTCTCAAACACATATTTTCCGTGTGGCCAATGTTCGCCATACTGGACGAGTGGGGCAAAGTGAGGGACGAGATCGAGAAATATATCGCCAATAGTTTCGCCGGTTGGGTATGCTTTTTGCCATTTGGTGAGCCGGTCGCAGAGCAAAGTATGAACACCAATAACATCCTCAAGGTTGCAAAAAACCTTCCGCACAAAATCACTGCGGTGCTCTTCTGGGATTATTTTTTCGTCCCTGAGAGGAATTATCCAATACTGGACAATCTGTGATTCAAGTTATGCTATAAAATGAACGCGGTAAACTCACGTCTCGCATATACTCCAATTCTCGCACGTGATCCCGTTCCGTAGTGAGGAGTTTCTGTTCTGCCTCGCTCATACGACCCATAGACTGCGGGACAGGCTCAGTCGATAAACTACTTGATTCCTGCACCACATATGCTAAGTCCAAGCCAAGCTCAAGAGAAGTGGGGAAATACCTTCGAGTTAGCCGGGTTTCCTGCCCTGACCGGATGTAGTCGACGGCGCGGTGTGTAGCGAGGAGGACTCGGACGACTCGAGCGCGTCGCGTTGGAGCTTGGATTGGTGTAGCTATAGTTAATGAGCTTAGGGAACAACAGGACTTATAGAACTCTGCACCAACCCTTGAAAGCAAAGCTCTGTTGTATTTGGTTTAATGTACTTTATCTGCTTGAACATCCCCAGTTATCATCCACAATTATCCCACAATATCCTTTGTTTGACTAACCGTATCTCGAACGATCCTAGAGCTTGGACGATTTACGGGGTCGAATTCCCAGAGGTTCCTCATTAGCTCCCATAACCGGTCGGCCTCATCGATCTCGAATGAGGGCATGTGAGCTGGGCGTTCGGGAACTTCCTTCTTAAACACCGCGACGCATACCGCCATGTTGCTCTTGATGGTGTGAAAAGGTATTTTTCCTGTAACCACTTCCTAGAATACAGGTAAAACTTACTCATAAATCCAAGGAATGGTTTTACGCACCAAGAGGGTCTGTTGGCGAGATAATAACGAACTAGTTAGCTAGCATGATCATAATAATGGTAAGACCTTTGAGTCACCATCCCGAGCGCGTACAAATCAGCCTCTTTACTGCGAGTCACACAATCGGCTGTGCCGCCCGATCCACCGAGTATCTCTGGCGCCTGTTAAAACACAGTTGACCCAGTGAGCCGCTAAGTCAACCACGCAACAAAGACATGCTTACAGCCCAGCGAATCGAAAACCCTGGCTTGCTTGTTGTCGTCGTTGTGAAACACAACGTACTTGTTTTCAACTCGGTACATCCAAAGTCGGCCACTTTTGCCACTCCTGCGCCGGATACCAGCACGTTATCCTGTAATATCTTGTCGGCTTCCATTCTATCGCAGGCATGTCACCTAACTCTTACACTTTTGATGTCTCCATGTACCTGCCAAATAACAGAACTTAGGTAATGGTACATCCTGGCATCTCGCGGGTACATACAGCGTTGTTCCGATGCAAGTACGCTACGCCTGCTGAGATGTCGATGCACTTGATGCATGTCGTGAATCAATAGAAGCTGTGATGAGATATGATCCGACTTACAAGCCGATGGCGGTTCGCACTCAAATTACGCTCGATATACTGTAACAATGTTCCACCCTCCATCCAGGGTGCAACCATTGCAATCTGACTGCGGAATCGTGCTAGCCCAAGTAACCTCAGCACATTCTCATGTTTGAAACTAGACCAGACGTAAAGCTCGCGAGCCGCGCGCTGTTGAAAAGCTGAATATTGCCCTCAGAGTGACAGCAGATTACCAGCATACCTTCAAAGCCTTACGGGCGCTTCCGTCATCTTCTTGGACGAAAAATCTGGCGCACTTGACAGCCACTCTATCTCCTCTATCTAGTGCGCCTTGGTATACGTCACCGAAGCCGCCGCCAGAGGTCGGAGCAGGTCCACATTTGACAAGGTCGAGTTGGTCCGTGATGTCAGGGCATCGGCCGCGCTTCGTGAGAATGGTAATGATTGCGGAAGCAGGCTGGTGTGGATATAATTACCATCAAACACTGCATCATAAACGTTGGCTCAACGATATAATCTACATACCATGGTGCTAGATATAGTGTTCATCACGATTTCACCGCTCGCATTAATGACTAGGTGTCTGATTAGGTGTCTTTGACCGGCTAAATAGCTCATCGACCATACCTGTCTCATCTGACTGCATAATGTTGGCTAGTATACAGTGGTGCACCCAACCGGGTTGATCAAGACTGTAGCTCGCGCGTGGAAGGTTAAAGTAGGTCTCCCGTGAGCACGAGGCGGCGTCAGAATGCTCATTGGTGAGCTTCGCAAGGACCGGCGAGACCGCATGGATTTTCCGGGGGCACCCGCGCCTGTGATGGGCGCTCCATATATAGAATAAGCAGGCTCAGCGTCTCGTAAAAGCTCATGATACCCACCAGATTGATGGGCGTTATGGTCTTCTATGAGCTTAGCTGTGCAGTCTCCATCTATTCGAAATCACGAGAAGTTTGGAGACGGCGTATTTTTGCATGGCCGGGTCCCCTCGTGGCGACCTCGGAAAATTCGAGATGCGCAGATAAGCCGTTACTTCATTCCAGATGCCGAGACCCGCAAGGGTCCCTACACCAATCCCAGCAACAATACATATCATGCTTTTGTTGAGATCGAGGTAGGATCAAGTTGAATGGGAACATACGAGGTGTTGTTGTATGGATAAACGGTCGTAGTTCCCACAAAGCTAAGCGCGCAGAGCGTCCAGGGAGTGAATAGCTAAAAAGGCTAGTAGTCATAACCTTCTATAAGAATGCTTTTTTCGTAGATTGTTACAGTAAGGTTGGTTCCAGATGGAGCTCTCCATTTCGCAGGCGAGAGCCAGTAAGTTGCCCGGTTCCCGGGCCAATGACGGTGATGTTCACTGCGTGGGCCAAATCGAGGTCTAAGACAAGCCAAGAATCGCTAGAGGCGAAGTAGCTAACACAGGGAAAGTAGTAGAATCCGCATTTCATTCGCTCTAAGAGTTATTGTTGTGGCGCTACTATCGATAGCAGGCTCGCCGCGCCCGTGAAATTTGTCAGCATAATAGCCAAAGTAACCGACCAAGACACTGCGTCTTAGTTCGGGTTGTGGTCGTCGGAGTCAGACCTGGGCGACAGTTGGTGTGCAAAGCCATGCAAACAATTAGCCGCCCGGTAACAAAATTGCTCCCGAGCCAGCTCCTAGTGAGTCGTGACTTAGATCGACCGATCGGGCTGTGCCGCTGTCATCTCGAGTTACGGCATTATCAATGTCTTTGACTGAACATGCTAGTTGAGCGGTTAATTCGTGTTTTGAAGTATTGCTTCAATGTGAGGTTCATCCGTTAAACCAGTCTTGATTTCGACGTTGCGCCAGCATCTCGACGCATACATTCCTAGGATCAAAGTTCAAGCACATCTGAGAAGGACAGAGACTTATTAGACTAAGAAAACAAGGTCTGAAAATCGGGAGATAAAGGCGCCCGGTACTTAAGTCGCAGCATTGTTTCTACTTATATCGCAATTAACAAAGTAGAGAGCACGCAGTGCGTACAATGCACAATACTCACCAAGCAAATGTGCGGCAAGGCCACTTTAGTGTTGTGTCCTCATCCGTAATCAGACAAGTGAGGTGAGGGAACGCGTCCAGCAGTGCAACTCTCAGCTCGTCCCTGAGCGGTCCGCTGTCAGACCCGTACTGACTCTCTGCATTGTCGAGGTGGAGAGTTTCGACTCCATAGATTGAAACAATTAACTTCAGGCCGTCGAGGTCAAGCTTGCTAGACGCAACGAATAAGTGCGGTAAGCGAGGCGGAGTGTCAACATTGATTTCCGGCTCGTTCCCTATTGCTTCATGCCCGTACCAGTTAAGATCGTAATCGGGCAATACGAGGCTCTCAAGGGAGGGGATCGTTGCTGAAAGCGACAAGGCCCACTGGGCATCGTCGTCTCCAAACGCAGGGACTGATAGAGTTTTGACGCGCACACCGTGTAGAAAATCTCGGACCAGATGGAAAACCTCTGAAAAACTATCCCCACGATGCCGAACGCTCACTTCGAGGGTACCCAGACAATCAGAGAGAGAAAGGACTGATGCTAAAGCTACCCAGCTGTCATAGTCAACATACAATAGATAAAGTACCTCTAGACGCGCAAGCCGAACTACATTTTCTGCATTCCAATCACCCGAGTGTGTTATCGTTATATATTCGAGCTTCAATGTAGTAAGCCCTGGACTAGCAGCGAGGATACCGCCAAGCTCCAACGTAGAAATCGACCACTCATCAAACACGATGAACTGCGGCCGAAGGTCTATCAAGTTATGGTAGGCGACACTATTCCAAGGTAGCAGAGCGTCACTGAGGTGGAGCACGGTGATAGAGCGCAATATCGGGTCGGACTGGTTAGCTGGAAAGTCAGCCAGGTTCGAAAGCTGATCCATCACACATGGTCTTTGTATACACAGAGTCTTCAGTACTCCTGGAGAGCCGAGGTGTAGGAAGAGTTCTATCGTCTTATCTAGGAAGGTTGGTGCTGTGGGAAACAAATCCACTATGTTTAAGACATGAACCTTCTCGATCGCATTAGCCAAGAATGTCTCCCATTGTGCCTGAGATTGATCGTCCCATTCTTCGACTTTCCCCGTACTAGAAACGTCTAGATATATAGGAAGTCCGGCTGAACGGTCAAGTGACAGAATGGCGTACTCGTAGTTAGCTTGTGCCGGTGTAATAACGATATGCGTCCATAGAGTTGGTAGGTTGATCGCGGTCGACCTCCAATAGGTGCAGACTCGGGCAAAAGTGTGGTCGGGCACCAGGTCGTTGGCATCACTCGAGTAGTTGGAGTTGTATTGGGCCATCGAAAAGATGCGGGCAAGCAGTTCGGGGGGCAGTGAGTGGACGGGGGCTAACGCTGACGATGTGTTCCTAAGCACCGATAGAGACACTCTCGCTTTGCCTAGCTCGTCTTCTTCAGAGGCAAGACAGGCCAGCTCCGCGTCTATAGTTAACAGTACGGGTTCGACTTCTTGTCTGGTTTTGGATAGACGCTGGATCTGGGAGCAAGCGAGTCGCAGGTTGGCACAGGCGGCTAGATATCTCTGGACTGCGGTGGCTAGTGCAGAGCGGCAGGCTTTCCAGTTGTCTAACGCGTGGCATGTTACATCCATTCTCTCCAATAGCAAAGTTTGCACGATAGGAATGGAACAGCGCGTGAGTTGAATATAGTGAGATAGTGAGAGAGGGGATAGAGACTAGTCGCGTCAACGGCCGAAGATGTTAAACTCCGGATTACCGATAAGTGAAAAAGTCGTAGCAAGACAGAACCCGGCGAGGTTGCTTGCTGCTGCTTGCCCCGTTACGCGTAACAGCGGCGCTTAGGCTCGCCACCTCGTTTGCAGTTTATTCTCCACCCTGATATTTCAAAGACTACTTATTGATAATATTTGACGGATGAGGATACTGGACGTGGAAGCGAGCATACAGATCTCAGAGACGTTGACATAAAACTCATAGAACGAATCTGCAGTTCCTTCTTAACTTCATTTAGTTGGTTTCAACCCATTAGGCATCGTATTATATATAAGTCTCCGTTAGCATTTGAGTAGTAAAATAAGGGGGTATCCAAAAAATCCTCCACCCAAGGTTGAAAAATATTTGACGGAGGTGTCCCCGCTTGTTTCCGTTTTCGGCTCGATAACGGCATCGCTTACTCGCGTGCTCCACAAGAAACTGTCGATGCATTCGTCTGAATCGGACGACTCCGAGCCAAACTTTCGCTCGGCGCAGACGCTCATGGTACAGCTAGCTTAGTCGTTCAGAGTCGTCTGGTAGCTGTTGGGAGCGCCGGGGTCCGATTCAGCGATGGGTCAGTCGTTTATTATGGACGTAGTCACAGGGAGAAGTAAGGGGATAGGGGACGGCACGAAGGAGCTTTCGTCGAGCAAGCCGCAGGCTCGCATCCTAAGTATTCTACGCAGGAAAAGGGATAAAATAACGTATGTTGCACCTCTTCCACCCGTTCCCAATTGAGTCAGCGCTTGTATGCGCACTGTAGAGTGTCCCATGCCGATCGCGAGCGAAGCGAATAAACCCAACATGAACATACATACAAGACGAATGAGGAAGGCACACTTCCTGTATACGCGCTCAGGAATAATCCAATCAACACTCTTCAGGCAGCGCCCATCTAGGGATACATTTCAGCTTGCCGAGGACTTGTGTCAAAGTCTGGAGCTCTTTCTAGGAGGCTCTATATAAACATACGCTTGTGTTCACTCACCTCGTTCCTAATACGCTATTGACTGTCCCTCCTCTGTGAAACTTGCGAGTATGGAATCTCTCAATCTTCTTCTTGATAATATACGGGACTCCGTTAATCAAGCACTGGATTTTGGCCGCGACCAGCAGGCCCACATCGCCCAGCTAACTGCGGAGGTGCAGAGCTTGACGGCGGAGGTGCAGAGCTTAACCACTGAGAATAACGAGCTTAAAGAAGCTATGGGAGTTGCAGAGACCAAGCTGCGGCCGAGACAAGGCGATCTGCGCCATCCAAGTAAGTCAACCTGTTTCCGCATAGTGCGGTGCGCCCACAGTAGCTTACACCGTCCCACTTCGCAGAGGTAGACGTGAACCACGTCAAGGAGATGGAAATCCCGGATTCCGATCCCCCAACGTAAGGGCTACTTGGCTCCTGTGTCCACCTTTCCTCATTTTGTTTTGTTGGCAGTGCGGTCGCCAGTAGCAGCTCGACGGCATATACAAGAATCCCTTTGTTGGGCTTTCCCAAGTTGAGCTGTGGTAGAATCAGTGTACTTTCTACTAGTGGCTCGTATCGTGCATTTGTGTATGCGTCAAAGCTTCCCCGCTATGTGAGAGTGAAATATAGATTTTGGAGCGATGAAAAAGGATGTGTGAAACCAGGCGAACAGATGCGCAAAGCTTTGCCCCAACGCAAGTGCGAGAAGCAATCGAGGAATGATGGCCGCGGACCGCATAACCTGAGACTCGACGCAAACAAGTAGCCGTTTTGAGCAGCGCATCACCTAGTCACAATGCCGGACGATATTTTGGGAAGTGATTCTGCCCGATGTGTCTGGGGACGGAGAGCTAATTAGCGCATCCCGTGGCTCGACCATTACTCCTGGTCTCGGCAATCATGAGCCTAGAGCCTGGGTGATCCTTGCCCCCGCCCCAGCGCGCTTACATCTCCATTCTACGTCCTCGAATCACTCAACCCCGAACACCCGGTGTATGAAACGCATCTCGTCCCATGCGTCGTTCTCCAAAGCCGTCTGATGCCTCACTTGAACGCTCGTGTGCGCCGTTATGGCCAGTTCTTGTCGAGCACGATCAAGGCGCTCGAGCCGATTGACCAGACTGCGCGGAAAGAACAAGCCGACGTTTAAGAAGCTGTCGCAGGGTGGGAATGATACGCTCAAGGTGTTCAAGGTGCGGTTTTCTCGCAACTACTCTTATTCGGCTCTTTAACTCTTATCACAGGAGTTTTACATCCCCACCGAATCCCATTCCATCTATTTCCTCAAAACAACGCTGTGCGTGGCGTGCACGAAAGGCTTCGAGATCGTCGATCTCGAGACGCTCCCCGCGGACGCGTCGCTGGACCTTGTGAAGTGCCAGGAAGCGTTCGCCCGCTGAGCATATACCGAGTAGACGGGGAGCTCTCGCTGTGTTATATTGGTCAGTTCTGGTCGGGCTTGGATTTGAGGTTGTGGAGCTGATGCGGTGGCTTGCAGAATTTGCGTTCTATGTGAACAAGAACGGATGGAGGTCTAAGCAGGATGTAACTATTTGTTGAGGGAGCTCCGGCTGAATTCGGTGAGTCTTCGAGTAGGTAGAGATAGACGTCGCATTTATCTTGCTTACAACACTTTATTGACTATGTATTGTGGCATTCAACAACCCGTCTTTTATCGAGATTCGGCACATAAAGGATGGTTCACTCGCGCAGGTCGTCCGCGGGAACAACCTTCGCTGCTTGTTCGCCGATACTCAACCCCCATCACCAACTTGTCGTCTGTGTTAATGCTGAGCTCGTCAAGCTCGATCCGGAGCGGCTCGAGTACTCCTACTCGTTCTACAGCCACACCGTTCACCTCGCGCCGCCAGAGTCCCTATCGTTAGTTTAGCCAACTGATATACCCACACTAGCCGCCACCGCACATGATGCATATGCAAATGGCACTTATTCAAAGGTGTCTTACTGGAGAATCAGCTCCGGGGTCAGGGAGTAGCTCGTAACACATCCCTGGAGCAGCTAGAGAACTAGTAATCCCAATGTGTATGGGTACATCACTTGCGATAGAGCTTTTTCGTAGCTTCAGTACCATTGAAAATACGTTTCACATGCCGGAAATGTTAAAATGGCCATTAGGAGCTAAATTATCATGATTGCGCTTACATATATATGCTTTACACTATTGTGTTTGTGCGAGCTCTGCGAGTGATATTGGCTCTATATCACGAGGATTGAGCTCGAAATGGTGGAGGTACAGCCTGTTTTGCGGCTTTTGCGAACTGACAAACAACTAGGTTTTTCGGCGCTTGAACCATAACTTTGCAAACCGGAATAAACCAGCCTTAGCTTCAACGTTGCGCCAGAATTTCGGCGCGTATACTATTAGGATAAACGTTCGAGTAAATACGAAGAGGACAGGAAATTATCAGACTCATGAGTTGGCTCGAAGAAAGCGAGTTTTGGAGCTTGGAATATAAACGCTTTGGGTGTTTACGCCATAGCATTGTCTCTAGGTATATCGCAATCAGCAAAGTAAAGAGCACGCAGTGCATTGTACAATACTTACCAATCAAGCACTGTGCGGCAAGGCCACTTGAGCGTTGTGTCTTCATCTGTAATCACACACGTGAGGCGAGGAAACGCATCCAATAGCGCAGCTCTCAGCTCGTCTCTGGGCGCTCCTCTGTCAAGCATGTGCTGACTCTGTACTCTGTCAAGGTGAAGGATCTCAGCTCCAGAGACTGAAACGATTAGCTTCAGGTTTTCCAGATCAAGCCCGCTGGATGCAAGGAATAAGTGCGGTAAGCGAGATGGGGTATCGACATTGATCTTCGGCTCATCTCCTATTGTTTTATCTCCGTGCAGCTTAAGAAGATCGTAATCAGACAGTATGAGGCACTCTAAGGAGGGGACCGCTGCTAAAAGTGACGGGGCCCATTGGGGGTCATCATCTCCGAGTAAAGATATTGCTAGAGTTTTGACGCGCACACCGTGTAGAAGATCTCGGATCACCGGAGAGATCTCTAAAACACCTTCCCATTTGAAAGGTTGAAGTCCCACCTCCAGAGGACCCAAACAATCAGAGATAGAAAGGACTGATGCCAAAGCTGCCAAGCTACTACGACTTAGATAAAATAGGCAAAGCACCTCTAGACGAGCAAGCCGAACTGCGTTTTCTGCATTCCAGCCACCCGAGCGTGTTATCAATATATACTCAAGCTTCAAGGTGGTAAGTCCTGGACTAGCAGCTAGGATACGAGCAAGCCCTAACGAAGAAATTACCGGGTCATCGCCCCCGGTAAACTGCAGCCGAAGGTCTGTCAAGTTGTGATAGGCACCACTAGTCCAAGGTAGCCGGACGTCGCTGAGATGAAGCACGGTGATAGAGCGCAGGATAGAGTCGAACTGATCAAACTCGTCGCCTGAAAAATCCTCCAGATTCACATATCCATCAGTATATGGCCTTTTTATACACAGAGCTTTCAATACTCCTAGGGAGCTACAGCGCAGTAAGAGTCTCATCGTCCCGTCTAGGAGGGTTTCGGGCGTGAGAAACGAATCGAGAACATCCAACGTCTGGATCTGTTGGCTCACACTAGCCAAGAACCCCTCCCACGCTGGTATGGATGAGTAACCGTTCCATCGGCCGGCCAACCCCTCACTGGATACATTTAGACGTACAGGAAGATTGTTTGAGCGGCTAAGCGATAGAGTGGCGTACTCATAGTTAGTTTGTGCTGGTCTGACATCGATATACGTCCATAGAGTTGGTAGGCTGATCGCGGTTGTCCTCCAGTAAGTGCTAACCCGCGCGAAAGCGTGGTTAGACACTTGGCCGTCAGAACAGCATTGCGCCATCAGAAAGATGCGGGCAAGGACTTCGGGGGGCAGCGAGTGAACGGGAGCTAATGTTGACGATCTATTTCTAAGCACTGATAGGGACACTCTTGACTTGCCTAGCTCTTCTTCTTCAGAGGCGAGGCTGGCTAGCTCCGCGTCTATGGTCACTGGTACTAGTTCAGCTTCGCGTCTGGTTTTATATGGATGCTGGATCTGGGAGCAAGTGATACGCAGATCGGTGCAGGCGGCTAGATAGCTCTGAATCGCGGTGGCCAGTGCAGAGCGGCACGCCTTCCAGTTATCCAGAGCGTGGCATTTTATGCCCATTTCCAAAACAAAACATGCACGATAGGGTTGTAAAACGACGCGTGTGTTGGATATGGTGAGAGTAGAACCAGCGAGTTTCACTCAGGCAGAGGGACAGGAACCAGCCGAGTGATTGACTGAAGTTATTCTGAGCTTGCCAATAAGTGGATAGGTCGCGGCAAGGCAGAACCAAGCGGGTTTGCTTGGTGCTGCTTGCTCCGTTACGCGTAACATCGACAGCGCTTGTTAACCACCCATCATTCTTCAATCCCAACACTCCAGAAATTGTAGATCATATCTGACGGATTTCAATGTGAGAATACGGGACGTGGAAGCCTGTATACGACTCCAACACATACGATAAAAAAATGCATATAACGAGTCCGCAGTTCTTTTTTAGCTTCATTTCGTCGGTTCCGATCCCTTCGACATCGTAGCGCAAGTCTTCGTAAGCATTTGAACAATAAATAACTAAATTGACCAACTCGGAGAATACAGGTCGTCGGGAACGGCATAAAAATGTCCTCAAGTTGAAAAATAAATTACACATCCAACTGACTCAAACAGATCATCAAGCCTTTAGTCCGTTTCCTCAACGTCACGCTCGAGCAAAATCAACCCAGTTCAACGCGTTTCTGGAAGGATCCGAGCTTCTTGTTAAATTACCAATATTTTCTAGTATGTCGATAAGGGCAGCGCTCCATGTGTTGGTACTTGTTGGATTTGCTCTTAAACGCGATTGAGCAGCCAAAGTCACACTTGTACGCTGTCAATTAAATGGCATTTAGTTTGGAAGAATATAGAATACTCAAAATTAGCTTGCTTTTTATACCAAAATGAATGTATAAGTGGTCCTTTGAGATCTAAGTGTCAATAGGAGGATAGATGTACCATGAGTATTGCTGACCTTGAAAGCCTGAGGGCGCCTCTGAGGTTTCTGGCACTCCTTCAATGGGCACTTGATGCCGCCGAGCCGCCCACGGGTCTTTAGCAATGAAGCTCGCCGAGCTTTGAACTCTTCGAACCAAGCATCAATATCCCCTCGGCTAGGACAGGAGCTGAGCGGTGGGTAGAGATAGTCATCGTCTAAGGTTGAACTTCGGAGCGGAATATAGGTAATCGTTGTGGCGAAAGCCGGCCAATCTATCATTGAACCGATCAGTGTCGGCTAGTTTAAACCGCAACGCACACTCACTCTTCCCTGTACGGCGAACAACCTGTTTCCTCCCGTTCCTTTCTTTCTTCCATACAGTTTCCCGGTCCGCGTTCGCATTCGATGTCCATACAGAAGGCTCTACCTTTATTAAACAATAAATTATTGATTATATATAAGTAAAAAGACGAACAGCTTTGTTCCGTGCGGCCATTAAGTTAGGGTAGGTTTTTTCTGCGCGCCATTGACCGTCCAGTTTGTACCAGAGCAGATTAGTGCGGTCAAACCAATAGGTGATGTTGTCAATTTGAAATTTGGATTCAGAGCCTGGCGGGTTTGGACTTGGCCATAGGTCAACTTCGTGATATCGGCCATTGTGATCTACGCGGCAGACCATTCGGTGTCGGTCGAAAACGTAGATTGTGGAGGACACAAAGAAGTATACTACAGAAAAGATGTTGGAAGACATGGCTACATGCACTGCTGGACTTGCGTACCTGGATCTAGAAGGAATGTCTTAGCGCATTGGTGCAGTTTTGTAGGAGGTTGAAGCTATACAGCCCGCGTGTTTAAAGCAGCCGATAACTTACCAGAGTTCCGCACTGGTTGAACCCCTGGCGTGCGGGTCGCCTCTGAACGTTCAACCCATGTCATGTTTGCTGATGAAGCTTGAGTGAGGAGCACACAGAAGAACACAAGATGTTTCTGGCATACATTGCATTTCCTCTTCATCGCCGTCAACGCCCTCGTATTCGTCGTAATCACTATCTCCACCATATTCGTCATATTCATCATCGATCTCATCAGACGAGGGTCGGAGAGCCCAAAGCCGGCCATATTCCTATTGCGAGTCAGTAGTAGATACTAAACTCCCCCCACCCTGCTCACACCTACATCGGCATTCAAATCAGAGTCAATAATCATATCGTCAGGCGAGGGTTGCCTCAAGTTCTTTTTGATGTCTTGTAGCTTTTTGTGCAAGTTGGAGATAGTCAGCTAAATTGTTTGCCCCGAGAAGTAGAAGCGAAGCTCACACGATCTCGAATAGCGAGACAGTCTGGGCGATCCGAAGAATCGTACGCACACGAATCTACCACTATCCCCCAGAGTTGGTTGGCTCCATCCGGACTGAACGAAGGAAACACCTTTGGTCGCTCAGGCAGTTGCCGTTGCACAGCCACGGCGACGCATACCGCGACCTCGTCTTTATCACTAAACGGTACCGCCCCGGTTACAGCTTCCTGAAATCAAGGTTAAGCCGTGGCGGACAAGAAGGTCACATCACCTCACATACCAACAGCGTCTGCCATCATCAGGTCATCAGTTGATGTTTCTAAACAGAACCTCTGCAACTAGCTCTGGTAAACTTACCATCCCCAGTGCGTAAACATCTACTTCTTTACTGGATATCACACCAGATAATCTCTCTGGAGCCTTCAAAGTAGTCAACGGTCTCAGTTTGTAGGTGAGCAGACGAATGAAAAACCCCACTGACCGCCCAACGCATAGAAAATTCTAGCCCGCCGGTCGTCGTTGTATAACAGAGCGTGCTCGATTTCAACTTTGTACATCCAAAGTCAGTGAGCTTGGCCACGCCTTCGCCGGATATTAATACGTTCGCCTACAACCCACCAAAATTAGCAATGGCTATCCTATGTAGATATTACATCGGTGTTACGCCTTTAATGTCCCCATGAATCTGATTGAGGGAGTGGCGTTATATAACAGAGTATGCGGAAAATATGAGGAACTGACCATATCATTCCGGTGCAGGTACGCTACGCCTTCCGAGATATCAATACACTATACACATGTCAATACCATTGAACCAATGACTGATCAGAGTGACACATATCACCAACTCACTATTTGACAGCGATCTGCAGCCGGGCTCCGTTTAAGGTGCTGTAGCAGGGTCCCTTGATCCATCCAAGGGGATATCATGGCCATTTGGCCCCGAAACTGTGCCAGTCCTGACAATTTGTGGACGTTTTCATGCTCGAAATGCGACCAGGTATCCAGCTCGCGAGCGGCGCGCTGTCAGAAACCAAGCGTGGATTTTTTTAAAAAAAAAACAGTGAGCATGAGCATTATCAAACCTTGTAAACCTACCTTCAGAACCTTGCGTCCACCGATGTCGTCCCATTGGAGATATAACCTCGCACACTTGATTGCTACTTCTTCTCCACTAAGTAGCACTCCCCTGTATATATCACCGAAGCCACCGCCTGCGACGGGACGATCGTCGCATCTGCCTAAATCAAGCTGCCCGGTAAGGTCTCGGCATCCTCGTCTGGTGAGAATTTCAATAATTGCGGGAGCAGACTGCAGTAACCAGTTCGTGCAGAAGAAGCAACATAAGCGCTACGTCTACTAAACAGGTCTGTATACATACCATGGTGCTAGATATAGTAGTGTTTACCGCCTCGTCAACCACACCCTCGGCTGACACGTCCAATAGTTGACATTAGCTCCCCTCTTGCCAACAGCTTTTCTCCCTTACCTTCGACATGCATGATTATTTCTTTGGATCCTAGCCCAATAACTCGTCGTGGGCCGGAGTTGCGAGGGTTGAAGCAAAGGCTGATGGGCGGGGTAGTGGCGGTGTCCCAGGACTTTACAAACACCACACAAACAAGGACATTGCTCCGTTGGGCAACAAGCTAGGCGCCAAGATATGTTCGCTTCATCTTGCGCACGGCGGCGGGTTGCAAGTAAGTCAGTCCTAGTCAGGTAAATTAGACCCCCTCCTGACAGGGGAGAATAAGTGGGAGGGGGTCTGGGACTGCGAGTCATGCTACTGTACTTAGATGCGATGTTTAGCTCGATTGGATTTTGGAGCAATGAAGTTTACACTCCAATTACAACTGATTGTAATCGATCGCGTAAGTCTGGATGTCGCACCGGGATGTATCCTGTAGGTCCAGACTAGGTTAATCTGGGGCTTCGGCCACAAACTGGTTGGGTACAACCTACACTACACTTATGCATTGCACCGGCTGAGCGTCTATATGTAGAACTTTTGAATCGGATACAGGGTTCATTCTGATGCGCGAGGTCGAGAGCGTCGCGATCACGCGACTGCGATGAACTAGAGACGATGGTCGGGGGGAGGAATCCCCCAGAACCGGATGCATATACACGGTCTATATCCAGCCGGAAACACACGTAAGCAAGCCCTATCCGGCGGCTCCGCCGCCCAACACATTCGGTGTGGTCGGTGCTAATGGGAGTGTTGATGGTTGTGAAGAAGTTGCCTTCGGAAAACGTGGATTACGGTATAGTGCTTGAACACAAAGTCCATAATATTCATCTAAACAAGAGCCTAGCATCAGGTCTTCAAACATCAGGAGCAAGGTCCGCCCTCAAAAACCGCTATATAGCGGTCAAAGAGAAAAAGTTCTTGGTGACTCTTTTTTGAGTATCCATAGAATCGTGACTCTTTGGAGCTGGGGCCAAGAGATAAAGAGCCCGGTAGAGCCGAAGATCATCTTCAATTTGATGGCTCATACTCAAAGAGCCAAAGAGCCACCTTCGCTCGCAACACCACTCGCACATGACATGTAATATTTCCCCCCACTTCAAACCCTGCAGCATCCAGACCACCTCCCCTGGGGGTGTTTTCAAGCATTTAGGCACATATACGCGATGTAAAAACAAAACCGCCGGTGTATTTTAGAGATATCCTAATATCACATTGCAGATGTTGTGGCTATGCTATATCTTGAAACATCATACCTCAAAGAGCCGTGAAGACTCAAAGCAACCGAATGGCTCTTTAAAAGAGTCTTGAAGAGTACCAAAGAGGATAAAAGTTCTTGGTGCTCAAAATTGAGCCCCAGGTTTTCTCAGATGAATAGTTATAAATCACACCAAGATACTTACAACTCACTCTGACCAGTTCTATTCAGATTTTGTTACGAGCTGCTGGATATCGCCCGCCAGGATTCACGCTGCGGCCCCAGACTCAGTGCACGACCGGTACGTGATCAAAGGAGCTTACGTTGACGAAATTAGCGATATGATATAACTATGCTATCCGAAACATATGATTATAAGTCAGAGATGGGTTGGGCTATTGCTTTTGGCAAGTGAGTGTATGGGAGAATGAAAAAAGTTCGAGTTTGATTCGAATAATCTGAAATCCATCTGACAACTCTTGCTATCGGCTCGAAAATTGGAAATCAAAAAACGTGACTAAATTAGAGCGAAAGCAGTAAATAACAAATAAGCACCCTCGACCAATTGCAGCTACGATTGATTAGAGCTAGCAGTCCCAACCAACAACATAATTGTCGGTCACCGGTCCTTTTGCTCCTCCTGGCCCACAAATGCCAGAGCCAATCAACTCTGTGCTCAAAAGATCAGCTACGTTTCGCGAAGCGATGGTTTCAGTCTCCATCGTAGACCAAAGTCTGTAGTGATGCAGTTAGACAAACGGCGATCTGGCTAGCAAAGGGGAGAAAACTCACCCCTCCATAGCGTTCACATAGTACAACAACCCCTTGTCAATCTTGATGGGAGGGAACTTGTTGGTTGGCGGGAAGTAAGGGTATGCATCCCACTGTCAGTTCATTAGTCACACTGCGAACAAATCAACATCGTAATCTGTGCACATACCTCCTTACGATACACCCATCCAGCCTTTCCTTGGCCGAACCAGGTTGCCAATGTTGCATCCGTTATTTTCTCCAAAGAAAATATTTTGAGAACATATTCTGTAACTCCGTTTCGCTCAATAGTAGCTTGATACCGGATTGAGTTGAACTGGGGCTGAGTTCCATACGCTGCGGTAGTCAACACCGTCCCAGGCAGAGCCGACGAGTTGTCGACCTTGAAGTAGCCCGGGAGAAGCGCAGGCGTAGTAGTTGTGAGAAGAGTGACATGAAGGTGAAGGTACTTGACGGCAGGGAACGACGATGGTTGTGGTAAATTGACTAAGGCAGTCTTGGAGAGTGGAAGAGGGTTGGCAATGATAACAGCGTCGTATCCGGCGATACCATCCTTGGATGCGACGACGTATCTCCAATTCGGCCGGCATAAGTAGTAGGGACACCTTGCGATTGCCGAAACCTGCAACAAGGAGTCAGCGACTAGACTTACCATTTCGACGACCGAACTTACCTCAGAATTGAGTTTCACAACCGCGCCGCTTTTAGCTAGCAACCCTTCAAACACCTTGAAGTTTCCTGTCTTAACGCTATACGACGCTCCTGCGGATAAACTCGCTAGCCCGGCGACGGCTTGGATTTTATCGACATCTTGAGCGTAGTTGAAACGGGTACTACCCGTCATGTATTCATTCGTCCAGTTCTCATTTACGCCATTGTTGTCGAAATATGACTTGAGTGTCATAGTCTCAAGCGGAGTGTAATTGAGCTGCTCGGCATAGCTACTGATGTTCGAGAAATTAATCATAGCCGGGAAGTAAGATTTGGCGAACAAGGTTAGGAATTTGCCGATTCTAGCGTTCAGGCAGGAAGGTCAGATCGGAGAGCCTAAGAGCCCGCGATTACTTACAATCCTCCCGAGACGGCGGGGCCGTTCTGATACCTTTCGCCCATCCGAATGTTATCATCTGTCGCGTTGTCGGTAGTTCTCCACACGAATTTTGTCCCATCCCAGATGCCAAGACCCGGCGTGGCGCCTCCAAACTGTACGAGTTCGAGGCCAAGTTCAGAAACGGCACGCATCATGTTCTTGTTTTGGGGTGTGAAGATTGAGGCGCCAAGTTCGATGGGTGCATATGAGGTATCATTGTATGGATAGACAGTAGTAGTTCCTACAATCAGGTTAGAACGTCTATGGGGCGGATGTTCAAAAGGGTTGGTACTTACGACCTCCAATACGGTTCTCTTTTTCGTAAACGGTCACACTGAGGCTAGTTCCAGGTGGAGCTCTCTGTTTCGCAAGCGAGAGCCAGTACGCTGCGGAAGAGCCTCCAGCTCCCGCGCCAATGATGGCAACGTTTGCTGCGTAAGCCACATCGGCCAACTGAGCCAAGCCAAGCACCGCTAGAGTTGACGCAACTAGCATAGAGAAGTCAGTAGGAGAACGAAGGGATGTTGAGTTATCCTTGTGTCTCTAGCAGCTTAAATACGAAGCGAGAAGAAGGTCGTCTTCTAGTGAACCAAGTGGCGAACACAAGAATAGCCTAAATTTACACCCCTTTGACCAAGATCAGAATAGCAACGTTGTGGGGAGGCACAGAGGAGCAGAGAACACTCGCGGTACGCATGGCAGTGTCGTGGGGGGGGTCTCGGACGGTGACGAACCTGAGTGGATGGAAGTGAGTCTTTTGTCCTAATTTGCAATATTTCGGCGCCGGGCCACTGCCGGATCTCAACATAAATCGTGATTCCCGTAAACCCACGTGGGTGAGGATGGATCTGGGCCGATCATCCAGGCGAACAGGTAGATCAATTATTCTCAATCAGAATATTGTCTTGCAGATACTTAATCTAGACCACACAATTTGACTCTTTAAGGCACCGAACCAATCATGGAATGTGTGAGTATATCACGTGATACTATCCCGCTTGTGAAGTTGTAGCAAAAGAACTAACGATTTGGTGGATACCGTTCGTTGTACTGGACGCTTTCGTTCCGCCGAGGAGTCGTGGTAATACTATACACTTTACGGTCTAAGACCCATAATTATAGCTGCCGAAAGACCATCTACTTACTTTAGTGCGGGGTATATTCGGCTCAAATCCAAGCAGTCTCGTCCTGGAGCATAACTAACTAGTTCCGGTTCCTGCAGGCTCGCCGATCATAGCCAGGCTCCCTGCATGGAAGCTGGCTTTGCCTCGTTGCGTGATCATTTCGGCCCTCATAATGAGCCGGAGGCCGAAGAATGTGCTTGGCTATTGCTTGCCCCTGGAACAGTCACCCTCTTCCTTGATCTACGGTATTTAGCACATTGCCTAATCGATTTCGGTCGGAGAGGCTCATAAATGAGTAGAAACTAAGGATAAGATTCCTACTACAACCCATTAGGACCCGACTCCAGCCCTGTTTGAGGAGCTGGCGACTCTATACGCATCAAACACACGGAAAGTCCGCATGAAACGGAGGTCTAGACGAATCATACGAAAAAGGGGACAAATAAACGTACCAAATTTGATTTTTACATGGCCCCTTTTTGGGACGAATCGTTCAGACACCCGGCCGACAATTATATCATACCGGTCTTCAGTATGCATTCAAGTGGATAATAGTAGGTTGTACACTATAATGCGAATTCCAATTCATACCGATTTTCCGTGCTCTTGCTTCACACAGCGACTAGTCTGCTTAATACCAATACGCCCGCTTAGACTTCTCCTCTTTGTGTAAAATGAATCGCCTTTCAAGGTGATTGAATGGTATTAAAGCACAATGTAATAGCACGCTTTATTATATGTCTCGCACAGCGACGCCAACTGAACCTATAAAATCTCATATGAAAGCCTACCTCGAGAGTTTGTACATGTTTGAAGCGGATGGGCGCGCATATACCCGTGTTTCGAGGACTGAAGCTCCTCTGATAATCGAATACTAATGTATCGGTTTTAGACGCACAAACAAAAACGGGCCACTGGCTCCCTTGTGCAATTGGACCCACCAATCCGCATTCAGGAGTAAGGCCAATGTAGCATCTGTGCCTACAAACGAACCTGTGATTATCAAAAACTCTCGGCATCCAGGCCAGCTCCAGGCCCCGCCACGCTTTCCAATAATTCCGCCGTCCTGAGGAGGTTAGTTCCACCATTCCAACCTGACGTCGATTTCCATCTTCTGTGCCTAGTGGTTTGAACTCGACCCGGGAGACCAAACGAACGTTACGTTTCTGGACAGCTCATCAACCCCATACTTTTTATACCTATTCGGACACTCTCCATTATCTGCATTACACGTATATACCCATAAAAACATCAACGAACACCCATTAAATAAATCGAATATACGAATAAAAAAAGTGCGAACGAATAAACATCAACAATCCCACCCGAGCACATAGTCGTCTGTCTTCGGTCCCTTGGGACCGGCAGGCCCGCAAATCCCATATCCAAGTACCTTTTTGAGGTAAAGATCGACACAATTCCGTGACGAAATGATTTCAGTCTCCATCGTTGACCAGAGGCTGTAAACAACCGGTTAAGAATCTGTAGTACAAGATGGGAAATAAGCTTACCCCTCCATCGAATTGACGTAGCACATTGCGTCGTCCAGTTGGATAGGAGGAAAGTCGGAACGGGGTGGGAAAACAGGATACGCGTCCCACTAAAAGGTTTACCACTTAGGATACCCGACTACACTCGCACAAGCAAACCACGAAGCTCACCTCCTTACGGTTCACCCATCCAGCCTTACCAGCCCCAAACCATTTGGTAATCGTCGCATCAGAAATTGCCGCCTTGGAGTACACCCTCACGATGTATTCTGTCTTGCCATTCCGCTGGATCGTGGCCTCGTACCGGAACGCGAAGAACTCGGGCTGGTAGCCTGACACGCCAGTTGTAATGATCGTGCCTGGTAAAGTAGGAGAAGAGGTCGTGTTGAAGTATTGGGGAAGTACGACAGGAGTAGTGGTCGCAATGAGCGTCGAGTGGAGGTGGACATAGTTAACCTGGGGCACGGCGGGTTGTTTGGCAATTCCGACGAACTGGATGCCCGAGAGCGCAGCAGGTGCGGCGAGGATGACCGCGTCGTAAGTAGCCGTGTTCTTGTTGGTCTGAACTATGTATTGGCTACCCAGCTTGGTGATCCTGGTAACCTACATTATAATTCACTAAGATCAGTCACGCGCAAAAATGTGTGTGCCTACGAACCGTCGTGCCAAGAAACTTTCTCGCGCCACTTCGATCCAGGAACTGTTGGAAGATCTGGAAGTTCCCGCCCTTGACGGCATGTGCTGAATCCGCCGCCAAGCTCGCCATGCCGGCAACGGCCTGAATTGCGCTAGCCTCTTGCGCATAGTTGAAACGCGTGCTTCCTGATTGGAACTCGCGCGTCCAAGTAGGATTGACGCCGTTATCGTCTAGATACTTTTGCAAAGTAACGGTCTTGAGACTGTTATAGTCGAGCGCTGTTGCATAACCGTTAACATCCTGGAAAGTGGGGAAAGTAGGGCCGTAAGTCCGATCAAACTTTTCAAGGAAGTCGTTGGTTCTGGTTCCGAAAGAAAAAAGTTAGTTAGGTACTTATTTGAGTTACATGAAATCTTACAGATACCAAGACGTCATGGGTCCATCTCCGTACCTGCTTCCCATCAGGTCATTGTCGGCGGTATCATTGTCGGTCGTTCGGTAAAGAAACCTCTTGCCATCCCAAACACCGAGCCCTGGTGTTACCCCGTTAAGTTCGTAGGTTGTGAAGCCAAACTCGCTAACAGCTCGCATCATGTTCTTGTTGTGGCTGGTGAAGATCGCCGCGCCTTGTTCGAGGGGTGCGAATGCCGTGTTACTGTATGGGTAGACGGTCGTGCTGCCTGTTTATTGGTGGCTGAGAGGCGTGCAATCTCGAAATTAAAAGTACTTACGACCACCAACATAGTTGTTCTTGTCGTAAACATCCATCTGAAGTTGCACATCCTTGGACCTCGGATCTTTGCTGGCTCTGCTCTTCGCGAGTGAAGTCCAGTAGGCAGCAGACGAACCACCCGCGCCGGCACCAATGATAGCAACCTTGACGACAGTGGTCGCAGTAGCAAACGGAGCAAGACCGACCAGCACTACCGACGCCAGAAGCATGT
>WSTH01000192.1:0-33980 GCA_019616345.1 Ceratobasidium sp. 395 | reverse complement strand
CGACAAAGTGGTTTTGGTCACCCAGCCGCGCCTCCCGCGTCGACTAGTGGAAAGAAACCTCGCTCCAAGGCGATTGACAATATAGCCGGAGCTCAGGACGGAGTCGACAAACTGGGAAGTCCGTTCATGGGAGATGGGAGCCCTCGGTTTGGAATCGACGAGAGATTCAAGAGTCCGAGATTGAGGTCGAAGTCTGGATTGCGTGAGTTGAACATTATTCATCCATCACAAATGGTAGAGCATTGTGTTCATACAACAGCAGGAAACGATGTCTCTATCGAAGCTCGAGAAGAAGACTCACAAGACTTACTCGACTATTATACAAGCGATGATACGGGCGGCAATGATGAAGAATGTTTTTTAGAGGACACACCTGTTGCTACGGTATTGGCTAGCCCTGGTGATTCAGGGCACGCTGGGACCACAAAGCCATCGGTACCTCCTTCTCCGATGACCTGGAGCAAGAAACGCAGTCAGTATCACCACGCTGGGGGGGTTTACTCTAATCCGGCGGAACTTGTGAATGCGGAGAATCGCTCGCACAGCAAGCCTCCCGGAAACGACGCGTTACTTACTCCGCGCGATCGTACGCCGTCTCGTGTCACTTTCTCACCTGTCGACCCAGATACTGTCCGGGAGAGTACACGAAGCTCGTCGCAATCATCAGGGCGCTCCCAGTTTTCTGATTTCTCTATGGGACGAGAGCCCTCGAATCGCTCTGGTAGTCGGGGGCAGCGCGGAGAAATGTCGAAAACAGGTAACAAAAGTACCCGACGTTGTGCCTTACATATATTAACTTTTAGTGTATTTTTAGATGAAAACGTTCGCGCATCGACATCACCTGCGAGATCTAAACTCCGCCACGGCCCGCGGGATTCGGAACATACGACCAGCGATAGCGCATATACACAACCCTCAGCTCCTGATCCTGATTCGGTTCGGTCCCACAAGGATCGAACCTCTCATAGAGTTACAAGCGGAAATAGCCGAGCCGGAAATCACAACTCTCAGCTACCCGTCCCGAAAGCACGAAAGACGAACAGCGCTCTGTTTCGTGCGCTCGAGCAACCTTATGATAGTTCGCCCTTTTCCTCCGATCCATCAACCAACGTATCTTCAAATTCTTTACAATCCGACAGTTACGGTGAGTACCTTTCCCCCTCGAGTCATTGATTCAGAATAGGGATGTTTAACTTCTGAGTTGCAGACGTAGAGAACGACCAAACTGATGACTCGACCAGTCAGCTTCACACCGTACCGAGCAATCTCTCATCCCTGAACGGGGATAAAGTGGGGGACATTAGATGGTCTGGTACGCATGAACTGAGCCGCGCGACAGATGTGCTATTCCATAACATTAGCCATTCGGACTCGGGGATGGGTGGCCCGCAAGTGGTAATTGAGGAGCCGAGCGATGCTTATCTCAGCGACGTAAACGACGGTTTTACAGAGCCTGCATATTCGGATAGTGCCGAGTACGAGGATAACCGACCCGGCCTCTCGCAGCGGCCGGTAGAACACTCTGGTGATTCTAGCTTTGAGGATGGGAGGAGAAGAATGTCCATGCAAGACAAACGCAAGGCCATTCACGAATCATGGCGCGCGAGTTTGGAAGGCAGTCAGTTTGGACTACCCGAGGATACCTTCGATCCAATGGAACTTGAGCGACAACAAGCCATCTGGGAGTTCCACGAAAGCGAAGAAGCCTATGTGGATAACTTGCAGCTTGCTCTCCGCCTTTTTGTTCAGCCTCTACGAACACAAAACCAACGTCAATGGATTTCTGGGCTAGCTTCGGACGTGATGCGGCTTTTCGATTGGCTTGATGATATCGCGAACTTGCATAATCAACTACTCGGCGCATTGGACGCCCTGCGGATGAAGAACCAGTCCTTTCTTATTGATTTCTCAGATTCTATTCGGCCGTTTATACCTCTAATAGAACTGTATCAGCCATACGTGGTTCGAGTGGAAGAAGTTAACAGATATATTATGGCCATGACTCTTGACCCAGATAGCGATTTTGGGGAGTTTATCCGGATGCAGTCAGCTTTACCGGAGTGCGACCAAGAGAGCTTAGAGGACATGCTCGCCAAGCCAGCCAAACGACTTCAAGACTATGTGGACATATTTCAAGTGGGTTTTCTTTGAGCTCGGGCATGGAGTCTTAGCCTAACTATTAGTTCTTAGCGAATTTTAACGCTCACCCCTCGTGCACACTCTGATTACTTGGCTACTTTTTCGTTACTACATGCCATGCACGCCATGACATGTGTCATCCAAGAAGTTAAGTCGCAAGAAGAGGAGTACCGCGTTGTTAAAAGTCTGCTCAATCGTGTCCGAGGGCTACCGCATGGATTCATGATTGCAGCTCGTGGTCGCCGGCTTTTAGCGCAAGGGGTGTTACAACAAGTTCATTTACCTGAGAATATCGAGGTCTCCCACCCTGGTCCCCCGAACATGATTGGACGCGCTCGCTCAGGATCACAATCCACCACTATATCTTCAACCACCGAGTCATCAGGGTCACTTCGTCGATCAACTTCTTCCTCCACCGCCCGCCTACAAGATTCCTCCACAGAGTATAGCCTACGGTCGGACTCGAGCGCCACTTCATACATGAATACGTCGCGTGACAGCCGCAAGCCGAATAGGGTGTCGTTTCTACCGCACGTTGGAGCAATTCCACCCCCGCGAACTTCACGATCTCAGTCCCGTACTGCATCAGAGCTTGGGCAGCCCCCTGATCTTGAAACAGTCGACGTGTACATCTTGGTGTTTGCGGATTTTGTTTTCCTCGCCAAACCAGTTGAACAAACCCCGCATTCATCCAAAGGTCCGAGGAAAACCGGACCTCAAGAGTGGAGCGTGTTGGATGCGGTTGGTGCGTTTCGCGTGCTTGCTGTCACAGATGCTTCACACTATGGCAAGTTAATCCTATCTTGAGTACTTACTGGCTAATACAATGGAATTAGGATATGGTCATTTAATTTCGTTAGATCTATTCCCCGTAGACGGCGAATCCAAGTGTGCCCAAATTCTATCAATGGTGTTTAGGATTCCAAACTCTAGTAGAGGTGCCCACAAAACCGACCTGGAGGTATCTCGGACTCGCCAAGAATGGTTTAACTCTTTGAACGAGTGCTACTTGCACACCTTACGTTCCGTGTCTTTCGCTTCCGATTATGAGAACACCCCTACCTTGAGCGACCCATACAATACTTTGCGACATTCTTCGAACTCATCCGTCGTGGATACTCTGTCCGGTGGATTTGACTTGCCCAAGAGCCCATCCCAGCAGCTGGACCACGGAACGCACCTCAAACAACATGGACTGCCACCAGTGGAGAATGCTGAAGGAGAACGAGAGGAAAGAGAGTTTTGGGCCGAGAGGTTCAAATCTGTATTCCGGCAGTTGAGAAGAACTTACGAGGGACTCCCCCTTCCATCACTCTCACCACGCACTGAGGGGATATATGAACAAAATCCTCCCCTACATAACATGAGGAAAACTTGTCGCTCGTCTGGAACCATGATTTAATATTACCTTCGTACCATACACTGTCCTAGTTTGCATTCCTAGATTTGTGTTCTGCCCGATGGCCTCTTCTAATACTACTATTTTGCTCCAAATCGATATAATCAACGGACGTCGGCGCGCCACACTAAGTCACATGACCCGCGTCGCGTCTCATCTTGACCGCGTCCGCAACCCAGAGAGCGGCTGAGCACCCGCAATTCTTGTCGACCACAACATTCGAACAAATATTCGCCCACACAGCGGCATCTATTGCCCAAATTCACTAGCCATATTGCGTCTGCCGTTCGGCGCATAAATTAGTGTACTTGGTCCATGTCTCAAGGTTCCGATCAGATCGCTACCCCGTCTATCGCCCGTAAACTTTTAGAAAATTTTTATCCGAGGGTCGATAGCTTGCTGGTATACATTACCGGCATTGCTACTGGATTTGTCCCACCAGACAACTTGGATAATGGAGAAGCCAGTACCTCGATCGGAGAGTTAAAAACCCTCTTGGCGTCAACGCTGGTCGGGTGGGATGAGTCGCAAAAACAAGCCGTGTTTTCTCTCCGTCCGCCGGAGATGGAACAAGAAGAGGTAAGATCTTGAGCTTTTCTTTAGAATAACCCCTGATCCGGTTGAGATACAGGTAATAGATCACGCCCAGCTCGCCATCTTCAAAGAATCGCGCAGTAAAATGAACAACGTCCTATGCTTCGGGTACCGTCAGGTCAGCACTCGACTCTCTTCCGAATACAACCACACTTATCATCATTAGTAGGCCGAGTGGAGGAACGAACCGGGAAAGATCGGCGCTCAACGAGGTGCCATCGCTAATTTCTTTACGAACACAATGGTTACGGCATTGCAGTCGCCGGCATGGAGGCTACTGCTTAAGCTGTGATTATTTTCCCCTCACAATGGCCACGCATTCCGACTAACCCGACCGAAATTAGAATAGGCGAACAACCTATGATCCACCTTTTTGCTCGGACGAGCGTGTTTCTTGCCTTGCCTGGTGATCAAGACTGTTTCGTTCAAGCTACCGGAACCATTGTCACAGATCGTTTACCTTTGGCGGATACGAAACCCAAAAGCGGCGTCGGTAAAGCGCAGAATAAGAGAAGGTATAGCAACTATTCGCATCCTGAGTTGAGCAACCACTAACTCTAGCTGATCTTAGCTTGGTGGATATTAGCCTTGTTAGAACACGGATGTTTTATGGACGCGCAAAGTTCTCTAGGAAAGGCAATGTTCGGTTTGGCCTTCCAGCCAAACGTGAGTGACATGCTCTGAGCTGTTGCGCCTTGAGCTAACCATGACTACGACTAATGTAGATTCGCTTAATCGGACTTTAGAGACATTACCAGAATCTGACAATGGCGCACGTCAGGACGTTGATGCTGCCACACGCCATATCGCCAAGTATATGTTCCCATTGCAATACGGTTTGCATAATGTTTTCACTTGCAACTTAAGCTATTGGGAGAACGGCGGGCATTTCCGAGATTATGGGGACAGAGAGACTGAAATTGCGGTATTTCGAACCTTTATTGCTCGCACTACGATGTCTTACATCCTGCATAGGATCACGGGTCTCAGAAAACACCAGGGAGGCTTAAGCGAGTGCTTCCATTGATCGAAAGTCTGATACGAAGACATGAACGCTTCAACTATCAGCGGGTGTGTATGAGTATATGCAAGTCAAGAGTACGTTACCCAAGGTTGGAATTATCCATCTTCGCTAATTGATGTTACTAGCTTGATTCGCCTTCATCCTCGAGTCTTGATCAAACTCGAATCCTCGTGAGTTCCTCCCACTTCACAACCAGCTAGGTTACCTGAATATCTTCTTTAGGAATTGATGTCTGAATATTCACAATCGATATTAGCGAACTTCACCATGTCGCAAATCCCAGAAAAATCCTATCAAGTCTCTCACCCTAGCTTAGTTTTGCCTCACGGAGCGTCAGAGGCAGCTCTTGAAACAAAACTCAAGCCCCGGTTCGTCGAGTTCGCTTGCTCGCACCATGAGGTTAGTTCACCTTTTTATCTTCATCTGCCCTAATTGATCATAGCTTCGTTCTAGGTTCTCAGATACGTAAAGACAGTAGTTGATGAAGTTATTCCCCATGCTTTCTGGGGGAGTGTGGCGAACCGACAGGTCATTGATAATCGTATGTTTTCAAACTTACTCTACAAATTGATACTTACGCCGAAGGCTTTTAGACATTGAGAAAGTAGTTACTCAGAGGCGCTTCGAAACTCTTACTCTGCATGCATTGATGCAGCGCCTGTGTATGGCGGACTGTGAATGGCTCGGCGAAACAAAAGATCGACGTGTATGCCAGTCGGACGCGCTAAAACGAGCGGAACTATTTTGCGAGTTTATTTACTGGTTTTTCGACTCATTCTTGATGCCACTCATTCGGGTAGGCGAACTTAATACGTTAGTTCGAGTCTTCAACGCTAATCTTCGGGATGTAGACCTCGTTCTATGTCACAGAGACCTCTGCTCTTCAACATCAATTACTGTACTTCCGACATGATGACTGGCACACATTATGCATCCCGCTACTGGATAAACTGAGCGGCGAGACCTTCGAGCGTATCGATCCATCCGAAGTCCGTAACTTCCTGCCCTCGTGTCAGATATGCTCTAACTAGTTTAAACAGCTTGACCCATCCAGACGGCTCGGTATATCGCACGTTCGACTCTTGCCAAAAGAAACAGGAGTCCGGCCAATCGTAAATCTTGGTCGTAAGGCGAGAATCAAACAAGCTAAAGTAAGTGCAATGACAACGCTAAATGTATGCACATGTTTATGGGAGAAGGCACCTGGAATTCGGCAGAACGCCAGCCCTAAAGACGAACCACTTAGGCCTTCAGTGAATCAGGTTTTGAATGCAGCATTTAATATTCTTAATTATGAAAAAGTAGGTACCATTTACTCCGACGCGAAACAGCCTCATAAATTCGATTCTGTTTAGACACAAAAGCCAGAGATGCTAGGAGCATCTGTTTTCGGGTCAAATGATATATACAGGAAACTATCGGCCTTTAAGTCCAGTGTATTGCGACCTGACGGGTCAATGTGAGTTCTCGACTTTGGTTTAGGTTATCAAATGAATGACTTGCCTTGAACGTAGGCCAAAGTTGTATTTCGCCAAGCTGGATGTTCGTGCTTGTTTCGATACCATTGAACAGGGCAAACTACTCAGCATACTAAGACAATCTCTAACTCAGGTATGGTGATTGTTCGTAGCTAGTATACACAACTAAAGAGGTAACTTAGGACGGGTACATGATTCGAAAATTCACTCGAATGCAATTCTCCACTGGACAAACAAGACGCACCTTCCAAAAGAAGGCTGTACCAGATCGTAAGTGCACTTTTCACGTGTACGCAATCCTCACGCTGACATATCCTAGTGGAGCATACACATTTCATGACATACGCGGCTCGACTCGCAGCATGTCTGCGACATGTCGTCTTCGCCGATCAAGTAAGCAGTACGACTCAATGATACCGCCCCTCTCACGCCATAAGTCTTCCAGGTAGTTTACGGATTTGACTATCAAGAAGAAATTCTGGAACTTTTGGAAGAGCATATTACCGATAATATTGTTCGGGTAAGATCAACGAATACGAAAAGGTTCCCACTAAGCCCTGGTGTAGATTGGATCAGATCTCTATCGACAAGTTGTCGGCATCCCACAAGGCTCGATATTATCGACGCTTTTATGTGCAATCTTCTATGGTAACCTCGAAGAAACCGAGTTACGATTCACTCAAAATCCTGGAAATGTACGTCTTGTCACGGTTAGGTACTCGTATTTACACTGCGTTCCCCCAGTTACTTTTAAGATTTGTAGACGATTACTTGTTCATTACAACAGACGCCAAAATGGCTCGAAAGTTCTTGAAAATCATGCACAAAGGTTGGCTATATGCGCACAGTGAGGTTCCCAGTCTGATGGTTATTAAGGTCATCCAGAATACGGGTGCGAAGTGGCCGAAGAGAAGACGCTCACGAATTTTGCGGACGCTGAAGTACAAACATTGGTCCTAGCGCCTGAAAATGAATGTAGGTCTCATCGGCTTCTCTGTATTGACCAATGTTAACGACACTAAGATTTCCCGTGGTGTGGAAGAATCATACACATGAGAGAGCTGTCGGTACAATGGGATTATAGCCGATACAGAGGCAAGCATGTTGCTCACGGGCTTACGGTTGACCAAGGAAGACAGCCTGGAGCAAAATTTAGAACAAGACTTCTCCAGTGGGCACCCGCATTATATTTGCTAGGCCATAACTTACCCATCTCCTTCAGGATGGCACGACAACATTGTCATGCCATGTATTTAGACTCCGCTTTAACTTCTGTGCGCAGACTATACGTCAACGTAACCCAAAACTTTTTCTGGGTTGCGATGAAGATGTACAATTATGTTCGAGAGTGGGGTATCCGAGTGGACCAACACGTGGGCTTTGTTGGAAGTACGTGGTCGCTTATGCTCACTCGGACTCGAGCTAATCATGTGCTACACTCAGATATTGTCACCCAGATTGTTCACTATGCCTTTACGTCCATGCGATCACGTATGGACGGATCGCTTGCTCAAGAAATTGGTGCAACCTGCAAGCTTGATTGTAACTCGGTTCATTGGTGAGCGAGTAGTTGCAGATTGAAACGATCCAGGCTGAATGAAGAACTTAGGCTTGGGTTCCGTTCATTTCATCTTGTTTTATCGCAGAAAAACGATAAAAGATGGGTTAAAATCGTCGCTATGCTAGCAAGCCTTATTCACAGTCGGCGATATAAACGCCCGCGCGTTCAATTTTCCTCAGTTATTCAAAGTGTTCAACTAGCTATGGCTCACGTGATTTTTTAGTCGAGGACAGCAGCATAGATCCCTGGGGTGTTTTCGCAGCTTGCTAGTCCATGATGTGCGGTTCCCTCTCTTCTCCTCTGTTTTCCCCCCTTCCGTCACTCGCTCACACTTTCTCATCTCGCATAAGTGCTAGTAGAGGGCCTGCAATCGAACAGTAATTCACTTGCCGGGGACGCCACGAGTCAAATCGTTTTCCTTTTCAATTTTGGTATAATACGTATTTAACCTGCTTTCCGTATTACACAAGATCGAACCGTACAGAGACAGAAAACACGGAGAAAAAACAGAATGGGAAGCGAGCACCGCAAACTATAAGAAATTGTTTTACAAAGGAATTAGTAAGAACAGCGCGAAATCAGTTGAGAAAAGACAAGACAAACATTACATTAGTGTTTCATAAAGACGTCGTATTTTCGCAGAAAAAGGTCATGGCTACTGGGTACATGCGTGTACTTTTACACATGTATCAGCCATTTTGATACTATACAATGCTATTGGTTTTCGGATTGCGGCCGCATATGATACCACGAATGTTCATGATACGGTCGTAACACCTGCGTATTATATCATGGTACATCCAATTATCATACAACTTTTATATGATATTGTATCTTAGTCACGACTCGACCATGATACGACGTGACATTTTCGTCTCGTAACCGCTAAATTATTTTTGGGATGCACTGGTAACCCTATTCAGTTAGTTCTAAATTTGTGCATCAGTCGGTGTATCCTCATATATGGTACTTTTAGCGAAGTTGAGACGGGTTCTGGCAACTAAACAAATGTCCGTCTATCGAGACATAACCGGTCGCCGGAGCAGGTTGCTGAGAGTGGGGAGAATGAAAGATAGGAAGTATACAGTATGATGGGTTTGCGGCGGCTGTGGCGGTCGCTTTGTGCTCGGGTCCTGAAATGTGATAACGAACACTGTCTCAGGAACGGCTCAAGATACTTGAAACTTACCGGCACAAAGAACATCGCTTATGTGAGTGGACATTTTTTGTTTCCTGAGTGCATTTGCATTGTATAATAAGTCAACATACCATCTGGAGAATTCTGTCTGTTTGTCCTGAGTATAAGGATCTAAGTCGTGGTGGGTAGTCAAGCCAATCATATTATGGCCGTATACCGGTTGTATTCCTACCTCTAAACCCTATGAAGTACGAATTAGTCGGGGAGAATTTGGAGCGACGATTAGATTCACCACTACGTGCCCACCATAACCTGTGCGAAATCCAGTCTTTCGGGCGATCTGGCTCTGGATGCATGCGCTTGTTAATGTGTTCGCACTCAGGTTCGACGCAATTTTCGGGATCACGGCAATAGTCAATATGAGCATGCCTCCCTTTAGTGGCGCATACCATATTACACAGCATCGGAGCGCCTTCATCACCGGACCTAAACTTGCGCCCTTGCACTTCGAATACTGGATCCGCATCACCTCCTTCTAGTACCATCCACTCGGTAGTGGTCATCGATCCGTGGCTTGTGTCGTGCAGTTGTTGAGGGTGCCCTGACAACTTAGAATCGTTAGATCCGTAAAAAACAACAGTTTGTAGGGTTTACCAAGCGGTAAGGCACAAAAATGTTCGCAACTTGGGCAGCGAGCATCACAATAGTGGAACAGATCGCCCTTTGTGTTATGTGTATGAGGTCCCGTATGAGCCAGCTCTCCCGACGGTATAGGCTTTACACAGTTGAGCCGCCGTGCTACTTGTGAGTACATAGTATACGGAAAGTCTCCGTACCCCCCAGAGAACCACTTCTTGGTGGCAGACGGTTCAGTTTGAATCTGATCCACAACCGAGTTATCGAACATAATCTACCAGCCGCATATACTAACCTCGCAGATACCCATGGCTTCACACGGATGAATGCAAATATGCTCTTGGCCACACAGGTGAGGAGCAACAGAGTCAAGTTGGTGAAAACGATTTGTACGGCAGCAAAACCGCGCGCACAGCGCGCACTTGGCTGAGCAAGCTCGATCATGACATATAGTTTTGAATTGCTCTAGCTTATGTAATCCATACGTCAAGGCGAAGGTTCAGCCACCCAGCTCAGTTACGAACATACCTTTTGTGCAATCGTGGCTGCGTTTGGCCGCATGTTTGGTTGTCGGTTCCAGCACTGGAGCAAAAGTGACCAGAACTCCTCGTTTTGTTCAGAGTTCGCTTCGAGTCTCTCAGGGCGGTTTGGCATTGCATTTCTATACACAACCGCCAGTATGACTTGTGTATCGTTGTTGAGGTGAGGAAATGGAAACCGATCTGTCAGAATCTCCTGCACCTCAAAGGTGTTAGTATTATCTCACAGGCAATGGGGTGAATATACGCCCAATGAATGTCTATGGTTTTATAGGAAGCGTTAACTCAGGTGCATGTATGCATGTACAGAAGTGCGCACCATGGCTAAGGCGTACATGTCTCCCTCGCTACTCCTCATTGAAGATTCCTCAAAAAGCTCAGGTGCCTGAAAGTACCGATTAAAGGCCATTAGTTATTTGTACTCTTACCACGTACCATCCATCGAGCAGTCCCGCTGCCAGGGTTTCCGGTCGAGCTGAATAGAATACTCGAATCTCTCAAGACACTGAGGCCAAAATCTGTAAGTTTTGCAGTGCCCCCATGGTCGATTAGTACGTTTTGCTATGAATACGAATGATATTTATCAAAGTCACGCGTCTTCTCAAATGCTGGTACATACCGCTTTCAGGTCACCAAATACCTGGAAAAACGGGATAGGGGATCAGACCTAGCGACGGCGAATAAGTTTTATCCATATACCACTCCGCTCGCATGGAGGTAAAGCAGTCCATTGGCCACCTGGAAACACTGTATACATGTCGTCTTCAGCAACCCTGTGGCACGTTATATAGTACTATATGACAAACAGCTCACCAGGTCCATTCTATCTGCTTCAGGGAACATAGCAATGAATCTGTAGAAGTTTCCCGGCTCTATCCAAGAAGATATCATCGCAATGTGCCCCCGGAACACTGCCATACCCAATAACTCGGCAGTGTTTTGGTGCTTGAGCTTGAACCATGTGTATAACTCTCGCGCTAGGCGCTGTACAACCGCAAAAGCCGTGTGTCTGATAAGCCTAGCTGAATGATTTCTTAAACTATCTCGAACCTTGAATACTATGTTGCCTTGTGTAAGGTCAAGCGATGCGTCTCCCCTTGAAGTTTTGATTGCTACTTGTTCTCCGCTAACAAGTATACCCCTATATATATCACCTTGACCCCCTCCATCAATGCTCCACTGAGAACATTGCTCGAGATCAAGCTGAGAAGTGATATCAGGACATCCAGATTGCGATAGAAGGGAAACGATATCGGGAATTGGCTACAGTGCAAGAGTAAGCGAATACGGTCAGGTTGTCATCGACCAAGTTCACAGACAGTTCTAGATCCTATGCTAGGCCGACTCATTCTAGTTATACCGATTACGCGGTTCGTTTATTTGTCGCCTTGTTTCAATGTAGAAACGTGGACGATGTGACGATGAGAAGCGCAAGCTGCTCGATAGGAGGTTCCGATGTGAGACTCCCGATACCAGTGCTTGACCTGTAAATAATTTTAGTGCAAAATCGTCGGGGCAAGAGTATGCGCTTTGAACTTCCGCCTCCTACGGGGTGACACGCTCAAGGGACAAAGCTAGTGGCTGATCGTTCGCGATCGCTGACTGATTCGGCGCTTATTGTTGTCAGTCAAACTCTGCCAAACAGGACGGTTCAAGTAACCGTATTCACCAACCGAACTGCAACTCGTCCTGGAAGATGCGCGGTAAGGTATGCGACTGTCCCGAAGGCTTGTGAAGGTATGGATATTTAGAATATATCTAAACTATCAACGCTTCTAGGACTTTTTGGTGAATCGTTACGGGATGAGCCTAAGCCACTAGAGCCACCAGTGTCTTTTACGCTTGACGCACTGCGCGCTCCCGCCTGTAGGGTAAATAAGATACCTGTCGTCGTTTGGCTCGTATTGTCAACACAGTAGTGTCGGTTGCATGCCCGATCAAGTAGGCTGAAGCTAGCATTGGCTGTTGCCATAAGCGTAGCCTTAATATGGAGTCCTGGAGGTTTGAGGGAGTGGCGGCGGTGGCAAAACGGCAATAAAAACGTGAGGCCTATCTCTCACGTGACACAATGAGCCACGAGCTTAGCGCTTATCCTACGTAAGCATTACACCTGGTGCACACAACCACCACAACACAGCATACTTGTTTGCTTGCCGAATATCTAGGCCGCTATCGCAATATACTCCGAAATATTCGGAGCAAATCTGGATACTAGTATCTGACTAGATGACTTCCTCTGCTCCTGGAGGGATTACGCCCTCGACAACTACTGAAACTCACGAGAAAATGAGCGAGAATGCTGGAGAGCAGTCAGAGGGAGCATCTACGGAGCAGGCTGGGCCTAAATCCTCAGATGAGAGCCCCCAGGCAGATAAGGAAGATAGGGAGGTCTCTACGGAAAACGAAGTCGGCGGGGAGGAGCCGTCTAAACTAGCAGAAACTGAGGCGAGCGGTGGAGAAGACGAAAGTATGTATCACAACGTAAACCCATCACTCTTCCAAGATAGCTCATGCTATTGTTCGCCAGATCCTCCTCTCCCTGACGAACCGGTTCCAACTCAAACGGAATGGCAAGCGATATGGGCACCAACTCACAACGCTTACTACTTTTACAACTCTCGAACGGCCGAAACCACCTGGGTCAACCCACTCGACCCATCTTCCTCCGCTTCTACCTCTACCCCTCAGCCTCAGGCACAAACACAGCCCGAACCCCAGACGGATAAGTCGAAACAAGACGAGGCGAAACCAGAAGAAGCCCCACGCGATCTATCATACCTAAATGGTATCGATCCAGAGCTTGCATATCTCGACCCAACACTTGCCGTACCTTCGGGAGGCGCAAAGGGACCTGTCCCTACGTTTTCGGCACGCTTTGGTGCGCGTTCGGGTAAATTTACTGCGATGGATGGGAGGCAGCCAGAGCATCTGTCTGAAGCAGCGAGGGCACAGCGAATGAGTTCGGTGTATTTCGATACTGCGGCGTGGGAGAGAGAAATTGCAGAGAGGGACGCGAAAGCCAAGGCAGATGATGAGGCGGGTGTCGGCGACAAGAGAAAGCGGGTTACGAAGGCGGATATCGTGAGTGTCTTCGTGGTTGTACTTTGTCCCATATACTGAAGGATCGACGCAGGAACGATTTAAAGCACAAAAACAGGCGAAAAAAGCGATGCGCAACGCTTGGCTACGAGAATAGATTTATCGCATATTGTATCTGTCTCCTCATAATAAACCTTAAAACGCAAGAAAGCATAAATGCGATTAGTACGAAGACAGCGGCTACCGAGTGCAGTGGGAAATAGCAATGCAAATAGAACTACAACAATGCTTCCCGAAACATCAACTTATACATAGAAATCGACCTCCCAAGAAGAAAAAAATTAACCAGTTATGCAGAGTCCACCGTTCAATCGTCAATAACAATAACCTCCGAGCCACCAGCACCAGAACCGGAGCCAGAACCGCCAGCACCCGACGTTGACTGTCGTTTCGAACGGTCCTCTCGGTCATCGTCGCCGCCACGTTTTCGCTTGTGTGATGACTCGGCGGGTGGAGGGGACTCATCATCGGGAACCATGATTGCGTCACGGTTTGCTGTTCGGCGGCCCCCACGTGTGCGAGTTCTGGGAGCAGGTTGGGCCGGGGCAGGTGTGGGCGCGGGTGGAGTTGGTGGGGGTACTACTGGAAGGGCGTAGAGCTGAACCCACCGACGAGCGGTTGTATCGTGAACTTTGCGTCGTCGGGTATACTAGTTGTTCTGTTAGGATGCTGTGCAAAACAGGAGTTCGTTGGACTTACCTCGTTCGCAATGGAAGGAACTGCAACACATGACGACATAATCTCAGTTGGGTCAATTTGAAATGATTTGTGCGCTATACTCACCAAGTGGGTCATCTACACACAAGTATGAGCAAAAACGGTAATATCATCGGCGAACAGGCACTTACTTGGATTAGGGTCCGTAAGTAGAGAGGATAGCGAGAGCATGACTTTGTAAAGCGACAATGCTGGGCTCCAAGCGGTCTTCAATATGTCCAAACAAATCCCGCCTTGATCGTTGATGTTCATATGATATATCCTACACGTATATCAGCCACCAGATCTCCACGAACATCATGAGCTGTAAGAACATACTTGGTTTTAAACCTCATACGGGGAGAGTGAAAGCTAAAAAGTTTATAAGAAATAATACTGTGTTAGCAACGTAATGATACAGTTGGACAAGGCTTACGGGTAATCTGGCGGTAGAGTAATATCTACGTGAAATTCTCCTCCCTCGTACACACTTCCTTCTGGGCCTGGTAGTGTTCCTGTCCACTCAAACAACGACTGGTCTGAGGGCGCGAGTTTTATCCCACCCATATCCTCCTTCTGTATATCTTTGATCTGTGGGTGATTGCATTAGCATGCTATTACTTGATGTAGAATATTATCATCAGTTACCTCTTTATGTATACGCTTCAAAGTCATCTAATATTATCATCGTCAGTTGCATTGCCACCAACCGAGGTGATGACAATACACTTACCGCTGTCGCGCGAGAGTTTTGAGCAGCCATGGTGAGTGATGGCAAGCGCGTAAGGGTGGTGGCTGTTGAAAGAAGGATGAGCGAGGAGATGGCCCAAGATGGCGCTCAAGAAACTGGTGATGAAGGATTACAAACAGGTGGGGACGTTGACCGGTGCAAGTCCTATTGGAAATCGGTTATAACCACCATCTCTTACGTAAGATAAAACTATCCTCCCTTATTTGCGGCTTTTCAGACGGCTTTGGTCGCACTCAAGGCAAGCTATGAGTGTGTTATAAAGTCTAGGGTGCTGGGATCTGGCACCGGAATGGTTGTAAATTAGAAATTAAATTCCATGGATCGTGATGAAGCCCCCCTCCTTCCCCTCGGGTACTCGTGTCTTAAACAGCCCGCGCTGTCGAACTTGGCTAACCAAATCGTTAAGGTATTCATCAAATCTCACTCGTTCATCCTCTGACTGCCAGTTTCGTGTTCTCCCTAAAGCCAGGTCGGTTATTATCAATATGCAAAATAACAAATCCCCCTGCAGGTGTACAACACTTACCTGTAAACGCCCAATTCCGTGTGCTAGGAATTCGAAGAGCTTCAACCTCAACTTCGAACCCACAGGCTCGCTGCAACCTGGCAAGCCAGAGCATATACCTTCCGTATTGGCTAGGTTGTTTATTACCGCCTTTCTTCGTACTAGTTGTCGCATCTGCTTGTCCGCCCATGACTGAATGTAGCCGATCGGCGAGCGCGAGTTCCCATGGCTCATCGGGAGAAGGATGAGCAGATGTGCTAGGACCGGGCATGTCTTTCTTCTTCCTCGCTTGAAATCGCTCGTCAAGACCCCAGAAGCAACATGGGATATTGATAAAATCAGCGCGAGCGGCGTGTGCGATGAGAGGCATCCAAGGCGTGAGCTCGTCGGCGTGGTTCCCGATGAAGAAGACTTTACCCTCTCCTTCGTCGACATCAGACTCAAGTATCTCAGGCAGTCCCTTGAAGACCCCCATGGCGGAGTCGTACTCAATCGTTGTGAAGTCAAGCGCCGCAACCTTGAGGCGAGCTTGTGTTCCAGAGGGGTAGTTTGACCAACTTTTACGGGCCCTTAGATCGATCCCAATGCCATGATATCCCGACGCTGTTAGAATATGGGTCAAGAGGCCGTTGCCGCATCCTATGTCGCGAAATCCTCCAGGAGGTCGAGGGTAGTGGGACCAAGGAAACCTACTGTCGTCAGATTCAATCGATGCTTTGGGTCCCCGATATGTCGTTTTCCACAAGAGCATCAGAAAAGTCGCAATACCGATGTCCTGATGAGTTTTTAGTCAGGCCAGGTCGAATGAAAAAGCTAAAGACCGACCTCAAATACATGCTTTGAAGGATCTGTAGCCTCCTGCCATGTTTCAACCAGTCCTCCGTGCATTTCTTTCATTTTCAGATATAGGTCCTGAAACTCGGCTTTGTCTACAAGCGTCTACTCATAGTCGTTAGTACTAGTAAAAATCAACAAGACTAGAGAACAAACGTCATGCTCCACGCGTTTTCGATATCCATTCGCGTATCCATATCCAACGCGACACACGCCGTCGAGTAAAGAGACACAGGTCTTAACGAGCCTCGGAGGAAGGGCATTTTTTGTAGAGTCGCTTGAAGTTTTTTCAGACGCGACATCTCCAGTAAGCCGAACTACGTCAACAACCACCTCCCCAGTTGCCCCGTCCTCTCCTTTCGCGTCGTTTTTTGCCATATACCGAATCGCGAGGTACCTCACAGCAGGATGATAAAACGGCGGAACAGGATATTCGTCTGACAGGTCAGGACTAAGAACCAACACTGTTGGAGTCTGATCTACCACGTGTTGGCCATGCGAGTAAAATATGCAAGATTGATGTAATGCCCGATCTCGTTTAGGCTGACGGGGACACAAGAGCCGACGAATCAGACGCGTGGGGTGGTGGTTCTCCAATCCAGGCAGTCCGAGTTGGGCGTTTGAATCGGTTGAAGGAGTAAGATCCAGATCACTCTCGATGTCTGCGCGAAGAATGAGAGGAGAGTTTCGTTCGGGGTGATGGACCAATGCGTCGATAACTTGCGAGAACTACTGATAGAGATCACAATAGCATCATTCTCAATAAAATGTTTGCCATAAGTATATCTAGACACAAACCTCATGCGCTGTAAATCCTGCTTCACAGCTCGTAATGGGTATCCAATTGCCATTCTGGCTCTCTTCGAAGCGAAGCGGATCCACCGAGCAAGCGCCGACAGGTTCACTATGGCCAGCAACATAGATACGGGGATTAAAGGGGAGTTTTGGTGTGGCCATGTCAGTGAAAGGAGGTTGTGTCGATCAGGAATGCGAACCGATACCGGTTCAACGAGTCTGGTGGTAGTTCAGCGCAAGCATGGTAAACGGCGCTTGTCCTACTTGTGGTGCTGTGCAGGATCAGTTATTTCGGCAATATATCATAATTATGGACAGTGCATACAACCAGACTTCAAGTTTGATGTGAGTTCTGTTCGCAACATCCTGTAAACCCAAAATACATGAAAGAAATAAATGTGTACGCAAGATTGTCATAGTAACGTACAGGAGGATAAGATAGCGCGGATAGCATAAATGAGCCATTGGGCAGCCATACATCAGGAACCCGGTGTCATCCAGTGACGGATTATATCGGCTGATATGTCGCTGATATGCGCTGATATGTTGCTGATAATTGCAAATCAGTCCATGTAATCCGTCACTGGGTGATACCGGGTTCCTGATGTACCAAAATTGAACGGCGAAAAAAACTTAAAGTTAGGGGGACGCTACGCTTTTTTTTTTTTTGACCAGAACGAGCAACAAACTGTAGGAATCGCACGACCGAAACGCTAGCAACGACGGAGAAATTTGGTAACGCGGGACCTGCGTACCGTTTTAAGCCTTGCCAGTCATAAGAGAGTCACTAGTAACAAAAATATACTATTAGCCCGCATTATGAACAGGATCCTCCGAATTCATACTCACGCAACCTGGCACCTCACACTACAGTACCTACTACCACTTCCTGTTCCGAATCTCGCACCTTCCGGATCCGCGCACCGCGCATACATACACTGCTGTGCTTGGCGTGTGGCTGGAGACCTTGGGTTGAGATGCTTGGTAAATCCCATGCCCTTCCCAAAATCCATCCACGCAGCCTCGGAGTCGGCTGTAACCCCGTATAGATACGACCCGCGAGAATATGTGCCCACCTCGCGCTGCAAGAACAACAAAGTCTTGTACCAGTCAGGATAGTAGTCATCCAGTAGTATAGGTGTTTCTGCATGGCGTAGCACCCAGCCCAAAGATTTTCCTATATGAGTAATGGCCCGTAGTCCGTCGATTCGGTCTTTAGGGTCAGTGTCTGTCAGTGGGGCTATGGGCACAAACCAGGCCTTTGAGTGAGATACGAACGTGTGAAGGAAGGAACTCACCGGCATCTGGGTCGCCCGAGAGGGTCTTTTCCATGTATAAAGGGAGAAGTAGGTACCGTCCAAACATGCTCACTATGTCATACTTGTGCATTGCTGTGATAATTTTGGACGTAAGATCCGCATCATTTTTTGATAGCATCTGGCTTATTAGGGGGAATTATCAGTCACTCGCCAGAAACAGCAAGAGCGCAAGTGGGACATACAAAAATTCGCCGTAGTTCACACTGAGGTACATATCCACGTCCGCCCACCTCGTGTCCTGACCGGCACATAATAGTACATCCCACACTATTTCGGTCGCCGTTTCGTTGACCGCGAGTTGAAGCGGAGCGTATCCGGCCGTATTGTCTCGCACACAGAGTGTAACACCCATCTGGTAGACCAAGTCACGCTTGAAGCTGATCCTCACATTTGGGCGATACTTGCGTGAAAATGCTAGCTGAATAAGCTGTGCGTCTTCGAAATCGACAACCGTTGAGCTTCCCAGAAAGCTGGACATATACTGTTCGGTGTATCTAATAGTTAGCGGATAGATGATAGCGTCTTCAGTGCGTCCAGAAACTAGAGAAAAGCGATGGACTAAGTCGCGGTGTTTTTTCCACAAGTCAGGAACCCTATGCATGAAGTGCAGTTATTGTACTTTCTCAAATACGAAACAACATAGAACAAAACCTACTTTCGACCCACGTATGATCTATCATCGAGCATGAATTGTATCATGTATATAATTATGCACCATCCAGGCGCTCTCGTGCGAAAACAGCACTCCAAAAACATGTTTCGACCTTCGTATAGTTGCTGCAAGATGAGCACGGCATCGCGGTACATGAATCCACCGATACAAGGCAAGCAAGCGCGTTCGTCAGGGCCATCCTCGTCTAAGTCTTCACACCATTCAATCTCATAGTTCGTGATTTCGGGAGACGAGTCCGGGCGTAAGGTATCTCCAGCTATAAAACCCAATAGCTTCGAGATGAAACCCAACTGTATTGCCGGAGCTTTGAGATCCCATGTACGATCCGTGTCTTCCGCTAGGACTCGGGGAAGATCCATGGTGTAGTTGCCAAAACCGTCAAGAAGACCAGCTTGAAGGACCAACGCGAGGACATGTAAGGCCAGCAATCCAAAAGCATGCTCGAATAGCTGATGTTCAGGGAATGTTAGTCAGCCTATGTCTGTATCAAATAATTAATTGATATAGGGAGGGCGGACCTACACCGTCGTTCGAACCATTCCGAGAAGCATAGTCCTCTAGTAATACCATACACCCTTCGATAGCATCTTCGTGGACAAGGAGTCCAAGTAACATTGGCCGGTATATCACAGAGGTGATTATCTGCAGTGTATTGAAAGTGACGGCTTCTGGCTCGTTCATGAGATCGTCAATCGCGCGACAGAGTCTCTGTTCACTAGGAAGCTGCGCAAATTCAAGCTTCGCTTCAGGGAGATCAAGATATTCGTTCAGAGCAGGTCCCCATATTGAGTCGCCAGCAGGGTATTCACGAGACAACACCAAGGCCATATTGTAGCTCTGATGGTGGTGGTTAGTTTTGGTTGATTGTTTTTTGAATGACGTTATTGAAATAACAAAATCAAATACGTATGAAACCAGCAGCGCTTGCTGGCAGATTGTACTGTTGTTGATTGTCGACATCCTGGCCAGGCTCAAGAGCGTGCGTCTAGCGGTACTACCGGCTGGAATCAAAGGAAAGTAGGTGGCTGGTGTATTCGGACCAAAGAGGATTTGTTAGCATACACAAAGCTGAAATAACACAGACATGTAACTAAGATAAACGGACAGCCCGTATACGATATTTGCTATGATTATGTACACCGATGTAGTATAATATTAACAGACGGTCACGAGAGGGTCAACATGTACAGAGTTCAGGCGTTTAAGCTTACTGGCGAACAGTGCTACCAAAAGGGAACATCAAAATAGCGGGACCTGCGACCGTGTTGTCGTCGTTTACAGTCTTGTTGTCGGTCGTTACGACTGCATAAACAGTCCCCATCAAGTCTTTGGGGATTGTCACCTCACCTTTTTGAATGGGTGCAAACTCAGTCGTCAACCCGGTGAAAAACGCCATATAAGTGTCTTTCCCTTTGGCCATCGAGCTATCGAAGGACACGGAAATGATATCACCGGCCTTATATGAAGCAGTAGATACCGTCAAAGCAGGGAAAGCCTTGACTGGGAGCGACGGGTTGGAGCTTGGGCATTCGGTAATAAAGGCGGCTGAAACAAGTGTCAGTTTTGCGGGTTCAAGTTTACGTAATTCATACTTACCAGCAAGCGAATATACCTGGTTAAGACTGAGAGGTACATCGAATGCACCAGACCAAGGAGTGCCCATATTCACTGAAGAGCTAATCCAGGCAGAGTGGCGGGATTCGGTAGTCAGGATTGCAGCGGCAGCGGTGAGATAAGCCTCTAAAGGTGAATAATCAGACCCAAGCAAAATGGGTTTATATGCAGTGACGCACTGTTTGAAATGAGTTTTGCGGCGCCAAGGTAAGCAGTTACTCCAACGCCTTCAAGAGCCATACTAAGAGCGGCAAAGGACTTGGGATCGGTATAAGGGAACTTGTAGGTGCATGGTTTGGTGGCCTTGTCACCCAGAGCTTCAGACAGGAATTCAACATGAGTTGCCTCATGATCGACAATCTACAAGTGCTAGTGAGCAAGGAATTGTTTGAAATATGGCTGTGTCTGACTTGTTGGAAACGCCCGCGAACGAAAGGCTCAAAGCCAGCCTTTTCAAAAGCCTTAGCGTCAAACTTCCCGAGTGCCCCTTTGTAGAAGGCGTTCTCTAGGTGCTCTTAGGGCGGCGGTGTTAACGGGACGGTGGTGGGTGGAACAGAAAGGTATAAACATACCGAGCGTGAGAGCATAATTAAGGATATCAGTGTCCGAAGGGCCGTCTCGGCGAGCGGGCAAGGCAACCACGGAAGAAGCAGCAATCAGTGCGATAACGGGGGTAAAAAATTTCATGGTGAGAGTGGTAGAGTAGGTTTGTATCACTGCTAGGTGCTCGAATGAGGGGATGGTCGAAATATGCTGTTTAATCGAGTTGCTTTATACTATTGAACGGACCATGGAGGCTGCTCCTTGAATCGTACAGCTTGAAAATACAACGTACGATTCAACGCATGTTTCGAGGTACTGCTTTCAAGGAGACAAAAATAGGTATGTGCATGGCCGAGGATCGGTTATGAAGCTCAAAATATAGCAGACGCCGAGCCACAAGGTCAAGCTTGGCGGACATTGACTATTTTTAACCAAACGTGATCTACTGGGAAGCTGCGCAAACTCTCCAGATTCGCTTCGGGGAGACCGAGACAGTCGTTCAAAACAGGTCTCCCTCCTGAGTTGGCACCGGAGCGTTCACGAGACAACACCACGGACATGTTGTAACTCTGATGGTTGCGGTTAGTTCTGGTCGGCTGGAATGACGTCATCCAAATATAACAGCTGAAATATGTGAAGTTAGCGGCGCTTGCGGATGGCACCACCAATGATTGTCGACATGCTAGCTGGGTTCACAAGCACCCGCCTAATTATATCACTTGGCGAAAGCAAAGGAAACCAGGAGACAAGTACACTCAGATAAAGACAATTTATTGATAGACAAAGACGAAATAGCACAAACAAGTAACTCAAGATAAACTGATAGCGTATACGAGTGTTTAAATTGGTGAAAAAGTAAATAAGCAAATAAACCCATATGTATATGGGCGGAATATCAACTAAAGCCCAGACTATACTCGAAAAGGATATTGTTAGCGTACGCGGTGAATCCAAAGTTTTGGACTTGCACTTACGCCACTTGGCACCTCGCACTACAGTATCTTTCGCCGCTTCTAGACTCAAATCTTGCACCTTCAGGATCCGGGCACCGCGCATACATGCACTGTTGTACCCGCCGCGTCACGGGAGACCTCGAGTTCAAATGCTTCGTAAAACCTAGGCCATCTCCAAACGCCACCCAAGCAGTCTCAGACTCAGCCGTGACCTTATATAGGTATGAGTCCCAGGTGTAGACACCCTTCTCGCGCCAAATAAACAGGAGGACTTTGTACCAGTCGGGATAATAGTCATCTAGAAATAGGGGTGTTTCTGCGTGGCGGAGTACCCAACCCAAAGCCTTGCCAATCTGGGAAATCACCATTAGTCCGTCTTGCCGGACGTTTGGATCAGCTGTCGGGGCTGGGAGGGGGTAAGATACATATGGTGGGAGCATATGGTAGAAGGGCTTACCAGCGCTTAAGACGTCTGGAAGACAATTTTGCAAGTATGAAGGGAGAAGTATATACCGCCCAAACATGCTGACAACGTCGAACCTATGTAGCATAGCAATGACTTTATAAGTGAGATCTGTCTGATTTTTCTTCAGCATCTGGCTGTTCAAAAGGCTCTCAATCATCACTAGAGCCGGAGCGGAAAAATATGTGAGCTTACAAGAATTCGCCATAGCTACCGCCCATATAAAAATCTACATCTTGCCACCGTTTGTCATGCCCTACACATAGTAGCGCGTCCCATACAACCTCTGTTGTCGTTTCGTTGATACCAAGCTGAAGCGGCAGGTAATTGGCTAGGCTGTCTCGCACATAGAGTGTAACGTTTGTTCCGAATGTCAAATCACGCTTGTGCGTTCCGTTCTCGTTTGGACGATGCTTGCGTGTAAAAGCGAGTTGAATAAGCTGTGCATCTTCGAAATCGACTACCGCTGACTTTCCGAAGAAGGTAGACCCGTACTGTTCGGCGTATCTACCACATAGCGGCTCCATGAAGCCGTCTTCCAGAAGTCCGGAGACCAGCGAGTAACGGTAGATTATCTCTCGGTGCATTTTCCATAGCTGTGGAACTCTGCGATGTATCGTGATGGTTTAGTTGGCTCTGTAATAGCTGACTGAGGTGCTTACTTCCTACCCTCGTATGACCGGTCATCGAGCATGAATTGGATCATGCACACAAGTATGGACCATCCGGGCGCTCTTGTACGGAAACAACATTCCAAGAACGCTTTACGATTATTGAAAAGCTGTCGCAAGACAAACACAGCATCGCGGTACATGAATCCTCCAATAGAAGGTAGGCAAGCGCGTTCGTCACGGTCGTCTGAGTCTGACTCGAGCCACTCAATCCTGTAGCTGCCACCTAAAGGTCCAGACCGATCAAGGCGTAAAGTATCGCTAGCCAAATAGACATATAAGTTGGGTATAAAGTTCGTCTGTATCGCAGGAGCTTTTAAGTCCCATGGGCATTGGGTGTTCTCTGTCAAGGCTCGGGGAAGTCTCTCTAAGAAATCACCATGGCCATCGAGAAGGCCAACTTGAAGGACCAAGGTTAGGACATGCAAGCCTAGAAATCCAAACGCGTGTTCGAATAGCTAATGTTCGAGATTTTAGCGTGGATCAGCAAGAAGTCGAGTTCGGCGAACGATTCGCACCCACACTAGCGGTACTTTCTGGACCATTCCTATGAGCATAATCCTCCAGCAACTCCATACACCGATCGACAGGATCTTCGTTAACAAGCAGCTCGAGCATTGCCGGACGATAAAGCGCAGACATGATAGTCTCCAGTGTGTTAAAGGTAACAACTGCCGGATAATGCAAAAAATTGTCCATCGCGAGACAAATCATGCCTTCGTCAGGAAGATCTGGAAAGTCAAGATTTGCTTCAGGTCGATCGAGATATTCGTTTAGCGTAGGTCCCCATTTAGGGTCAAAGGGTGATTCAGAAGGCGAGACCATATCACTGCAGCTCTGAAGGTTGAAATCAAGTTCAGGTGGCGGTTTAATGACATCATTGCGGCCCGAGCTAAATTGGTTTAGTTTGGAACGTAGTATGAGCGCAGCGCCTACGTGCGTAATGATCGTGGCGAGTAGCTTGGGTTGACTGTACCAGCCATGAATTGAACACGGTAAATCGCTTAAGTCGGAAACGTTTGACTAGGGATGTCAGACGAGCTCAAAAAGCAGAAAAAACAGGTGAATTCGCACGAAAGGTGTACAGACATACGAAACGCAAGACAAAGCAAACAACACAAACTGGTGACCGTGCGCGTGATCAATACCCACGAAGATCAAATAGACAAACAGATACGAAGCGATTATAAGATAAATTGGTATTGATTTGTACCGGCGCTGCTAATACCCAAAAAAGATACTGTCAGCGGCGAATAATGAAATGAATGCTCTGGGGTCACACTTACAACGCTTGGCATCTCACACTACAGTACCTTTTGCTTTCTCCGGTCTCGAACCTTGCACCATCAGGATCCGCGCACCGTGCATACACGCACTGTTGGACCTGGCGCATTGCTGGAGATCTTGGATTTAGATGCTCCGTAAAACCTAGACCTTTTCCAAGTTCCAGCCACGCTGTTTTTGACTGTGCTGTAACTTCGTGTAAATATGATCCCAGAGCGTATGTACCCATCTCACGCTGCAGGAACAAAAGAGTTTTGTACCAATCAGGATAGTAGTCGTTCAACAATAAGGGCGGTTCTGTATGACGAAACTTCAAACCTAGCGCCCTTCCCATCTGACTTATCACCGTAAGTCCACGTGGCCGGGTATTTGGGTCTGTCGTCAGGGCTAAGGAGGGTTAACATATATACGCGCGGCAGTGATATTTATATGAAAAACTTGCCAGCGTTCAAGATGTCCGGGTGATTTTTTCGCAAGTATGAAGGGAGAAGTACGTATCTCCCGAACATACCCACCAGGTCGTACTTGTGCATGATCGTGATTACCTTGGACGTAAGATCCGCATCCTTCTGCCGCAGCATCTGGCTTTTCAAATAGTTGTTAGCTGAGCACCTCATGAAGGAAGGCGAAAAGGATCTTACTGAAACTCGCCATAACTAATGCTCATATACCAGTCTATGTCTTCCCATCGATTATCATGACCTACACAAACCAATACATCCCATATAACTTCAGCTATCGCTTCGTTGATAGCAAGTTGAAGTGAAGGGTAGCTGGCTAGGTTATCCCGTACGTAGCGCACAAGGGCCGCCCCATAGGTCAAGCTACGTCTGTGTGTCTCGACATTATTTGGCTGGTGCTTGCGCGAAAAAGCTAACTGAATGAGCTGTGCGTCTTCGAAGTCGACAACTGTTGGTTTTCCTACAGGGATAGACGCGTGAGGTTTAGCATATTCACAGCACAGCCCCTCCATGAGACCGTCTTCTTTGAATCCTGAGACCAAGCAGTAACGAAATATTATGTCGCGATATTCTTGCCACAGTCGTGGAACCCTGCTGGACCGTCATTGCGCTATTCTCTCCACAAATATGACTGTACAAAACTTACTTGTGAGCCTCATGGGATCTGTCGTCGAGCATCCATTGTATCATATACATAAGTATAGACCATCCAGGCGCCCTTGCGCGGAAACAACACTCCAAGAACATTTTTCGGTCTTTGAATAGCAGTTCCAAGATGAACGTGGCATTGCGGTACATGAATCCACCAATAGCGGGCAAGCAAGCACGCTCGTCCCCGCATGAGTTCTGGACCCACTCGATTTGGTAGTCTAACAGCCGAGGGTCCGATTCGTTCAAGCGTAAAGTGTTTTCAAACACGAGGCCAGATAGTATGGCGAGAAATTTTGCATGCATCGCCGGAGCCTTCACGTCCCATGTCTGCTCCATACCCTCTGTCGAGTTCAAAGGAAGGCCATCAAAGTAATAACTACCGAGAAGACCAGCTTGGAGGACCAGCGCCAGGACGTGTAGAGCCTGAAATCCAAATGCATGCTCCAGCAACTGCAGAGATTGTTGATTCAGGCGTTAGCAGGTAGTTCGATTCGGTAAATAGGCTACCCACACTCCCGTTCGAGCAGTCTCGACCTATGTAGCTCTCTAATAGCTTCATGCACCCTCCAATAGCATTTTTATCAACAAGCAAGCCGAGCATCCGCGGTCGATGAGTCGTAGACATGATTGTTTCCAGCGTGTCGAAAGTAACAGCCTCTGAGTTGTACAAAAGCTTCTCTACCGCGAGACGCATTGTAGCTTCGTCAGAAAGTCGCCTAAATTCGAGATTGGCTTCAGGAAGATCTAGATAGTCGTTTAGAGTAGGCCCCCATCTAGAGCCGGAGCGAGATCCAGGAATCAACGCCATAACCATGTTACAGTTCTAAAGCGCGTCGTAGTCAAGCACAGATGGTTGGTTCCAGGTTATCCAACAACATGCAGCACATGGTACGCGACGCGACAGATTTCGAATTGTAATTATACCCAAGCTCTGGACTAACTACTCCGAGATAATTGGAAATATGCTGGCGCTTCAGCTCTAAACGATCGTAAATGATGTTCAATGTTCTTCCAGACGCTCGCATTTGGCTTGATCTATCGAGTAGACAGGAAGCTGGTATCCACGAAGTTGGCAGACCAGGTGTGTGGCTGGTCCCAAACCGAGAAATGAGCCCTGGGGTCACGTGGCAAGTGACGCCCCTCAGCACAGCCCTCTGGCTGACTTGGTTGATCCCAGCTCTTGATTGATCCTCCCAACCCACCCACGCTTTACAGTATTTGTCACGCTGGCGACACCATTTCTTTAGCCATGTTTATGTCTCCCACACTCGTCGATTACGAGTAAACTACTACGCAAGCATACGAGTACTGACACACAGTAGGTACCATGACAATGCATATCGGTCTAATTGCAGAAGTTTCGCTACCTCCTATATTAGGCCATTTCGCTTGTGAATACTCGGCCCTTCGTTTTAGCTGAAGATTCAAGAGCGCGAGCATGCTCGACCCAGATGCGGGTCCAATTATCAAGGGTTTTTCCCAGAGAGACATGTTATTCAGGGAGCATGAAATCGAGCCAAGTAAAAGGATAGCATGAACGTTCTTACTGTATGCGGTCTTATCTCCATATCTAAGTAAGGCCTACATTTTATTGTCACGTAGACTAGGCAAAACTCTTTAATCAGCTTGCGTAACAGTCTTGGCGTAGCTAGTGGGGCATTCTATCAGCAAGAGCTAGCGGGGTAAACAACACATTGGGACAGAACTCACGCTGCTCGGCACCTCAAACTACAGTATCTTATGTCCCCACCCTCGAACCGTGCATCATCCGGGTCTGCGCACCGCGCATACATGCAGCGCCTTGGGGCTGAAGTAGGTTTTAGATGGTTGGTAAACGCGAGGTGGTTTCCTAATTCTATCCAAGCAGCTTCAGATGTGAGACAGGCAGAATACACGTCCGAGTTCCGGCTGTATCGGCCTTTTTCCAACTGTAGGAACCGTAACGTCTTGTGCCAGTCGGGGTAGTACTCGTCCACCAGCGGCCTTAATGTGGAAGCTTGATAAACGGCCTTCCCCAAAGCTTCTCCGATTAATTGGATCGCCGCATATCCCTGGGGCGTGATAGTGAAATCTGCGATTTAATAGACCTCGTTTAGCAGGCAATCCAAAATTGTCAAGGGCGAATAACTCACTAGTGAGCTGAAGCACATAAGGCTTGTAATTTTTTAGGTACGGTACAATGAGTAGATATCGTCCAAGCATGTTTATGAAGTCTAGCTTGTGCAAATGCATGATTATTGCAGTTACGAGGTCGGGCTGGTTTTTGCGAACCAACGCTTTCCTATTTGACCACTTATTAGTTGAAAATGTCCAAGGACCGGATAAATGCTTACGCCTTCCAGCCAAAGTTCTTGCCCAAAAAGACATCAAGGACCTCCCATCGCTCGTCTCCTGGATTCCCGATGCAAAACAATGCGTCCCACGTGATCTCAAGAGTGATCTCGACCAAGGATGCCTCCAGCGACGCGTACCCGGTCACAGTGTCGCGCGTGTAATCGGTGATAGATATCACCCACGACATATCCGCCGACTTGTGTGTTTTGGCCTTGTTTGGACGAAACTTGCGAGCGTAAGTAAGGTGAACCAGCTCCGCGTCACCCTGGTTGACGGCAGTTGTGTAACTTGCAAACTGCTGAGGATTTTTCGCGTATTGCATCGTAAACCTGCCGCATACCAGTTCTAGAAATGTATCCGCCCTAGCTGGCGATATAAGAGAGTAGCGGAACGCGATGTCGTACTGTTTCTTCCACACATCCGGGACACTGAAAGGAGCTCTCGTCATCAACAAGCTTAGGCCGCTTGATGTATGCACGACTTACCTCGGCTTATTCAGCCACCTATCGTCAAGAAGGAACTGTGTCACGAGTATGATAATAGACCAGCCAGGCGTCCTAGTCCGGAATCCACATTCCAAAAAGGCATCGCGATGCTCGAATAACTGAGTCAAGACAAACTCAGCGTCCCGATACGCAAAACCACCGATGACGGGCAAACAAGCACGCTCGTCGCCCCGAGTTCCTTTGCACCACTCGACCTGCCAGTTACTGGGTGACGGCGCTTGGTCGAATCCCAAACCATCGGTAAAATATTTCAAGAATGTCTGGGAGTATTGGTCGTGTAGTCCCGGAGCCTGAACATCCCATGCGCACTTGGCATCCTTTGATAAGATTCGCGGGAAACGGTCGAGGCCGAGGGGGAAAGACTGGAGAAGCCCAGCTTGAAGGACAAGAGACAAGACGTGGACACCTAGGAATCCGAAAGCGTGCTCCAATAACTAGGGCATGAGCTAGTTTAAAAGTCATGTAATAATTAAGATAGCACTCACATTGCCGTGGGCGGACCCATTTCTAGCTGCATAGCTCTTCAATATGTGCATACATGAAGGAACACTGCGCTTGTTGATGAGTAGCTTGAGCATAGCTGGTCGATAGATTACTGCTGTGAAGGTTTCTAGTGTTCTGTAGGTGACAGTTGCCGGATTATTGAGGACAGCGTCAATCGCAGAACTGATTTCGAACTCCCCGACCAACTCTGGAAACACAAGACTCGCTTCTGGACGATCAAGGTACTCTTTCAGGGGAGGGCCCCATCTAGACTGCGAAGCTGCGGCCATCGTGAAATGCAGTAGTGAAGTTTCCTAATTGGTTAGGCAAACCGTAAAGCCTATCAAGCAGCAGATTGTGTTGTAGGGTTGTTGTAGTACGTGAGCAGGAGACATGAGGGAGAGACCCAGGATACCCCCACGCACATGGCTCTCGCGTGAGGATGATGTAAAGGAAGCCACAGGATCATCCGAGCAAGGTACACAATTGTACAAGTAAGATACACACAAAAGCAGTACACCAAAAAAACAAAACAAGACATACACACGTAAAAAAGTACTACGATTTTGATCCACTCCGACTCTCGAGCACAGATTTCAACCGGCTCGTCAACCTCGACTCGCGATCGCTCACGCCTGAGCTTACACCCGTGCTATCCTTTCTCACACCTGTACCCTCCTTTTTCACACCTGAAAGGTCTTCCGAGGCAGTTTGCTTATGTCCTTTATGGTGGTGATGGTGACTATGGTGGTGTACCGGGGGAATATTCTCAGCCGGACTTTTAGGAGTTTCAGTCGCGGTCGCGAGTTCGTCGTCGTCCAGGTCTTCGATTTCTTCGATCAAGACGGCGCACCGGGACCAAATACGGTATCGGGTGTATTTTCCGAGCCCGCCCTTGGGGCTCGGTCCTTCCCATTTATTGTCCGCATAGACCCAACCGTCTGAATCAGTTAACGGGTCCTTGAGAAGCGATGAAGGCGAAGATGGAGCTAGTAGTTATCTAATTAGATAAAGTTTAGTAAATGTCGAAAGGAATACGTACCTTCATGCGACTCATCATCTCCAACGTTCTCAATCGACCTCCTCCCAACACTCCCATTCACGCCCTCTGGTAAATTATCCCCAACCAACTTCAACCCCTTTGCCAACCTCCCCTCAGAATCCGACGACACATCCGGTAAAGGCAAATGCACACGCGAATGGTGTCCTTCATGCGAGGTCTTGACCAGTACCGTCCATTCCGGGTCATCCTACGACAAGTGGCACGTGAAAAACGTAAGAGGAGAGAAAATCACATGATACAAATTCGTACACACCCATCGCCAAAATGCTCGCCGACGAATTTTGAGCGTCTTGTCGATGTGCGAACTTGGTCCGGGTAGGGTGAACGTTATAGGAGGGGACAGGGGAGCCAGATGAGGTGCTGGCGAACACCAACTCGTACGTTCATTTGGCAGAAGTGCAGAAGACCAGTCTATCCCAACCCACCTATCCATCCCAAAATTTCTAAGGATCAAATTGAACTATATATCAACCAGTTGGCACTCACCACCGTTGGTTCTCCAAAATATCAAACCTAAACCTCAACTTGGCAGGCTGCAACGTACTCGCAGTCGTATTCTTCTTCACCACCACTCCACTCTTCCCGATCCCACTCGTGCTCGTGCTCCCGGTCGCACTCACGGGTGAAGCTTGAAGCGTAAACGCAGATCCGGGCACCACCACCGGTTGACCAGTAAGAAACGCCCACACCCGACGCCATACCCAACGAGCCCAGCCGTTCTCGGATACATGCGACCAGAGCACACGAGTCCACGGAGCGCGTAGCGTGAGAATCACTGTTCCAGCGAGTCCAAATATGACTGGGAGGGGAACAAGCCATGTCGTGAGTAGGTATGGGATGTATAGTATAGCTGTCGCCCGGAGGAGTGATTTTAGAGGAAGCGTCCTATGCGAGAGTCTGAGAGCGCTGAGAATAGGCGATCGTGTCGCAACAGACCTCGGAGTGAACAGAAACGGAGGGATAAGGAGCCGTAGAGATGTAATATCCGAGATCGTCGCAGCAACAGTCACATCGCTCGCAGCGAGGGGCTCATATGGCGGCGCATTAACCTCACGCCAGGGCCACCAATCTCTCGCCTTCAAATACCTCCACAGCGCAGGCGAAATCACAAACACCGGGATCAAAAACCTATAAACAATCAACCCCATAATTAAGCACTCCTCTAAAACAAATCATAATATCTTAAATGCTCGCCTGACCCCAAAATACGCACTCGCACACACGAACCACCAAAGCGCCAACAAAATCCAACTCTCCGACGGCTTGTGGCTCTTCCAACTTGCGATTTCAGCGGCCCGGCGCAGCGCCTTGATCGTCCCGGCTTGCTCGACTAATAAGCGTGTGACTGGCGCTGGGACGTGCGAGACAAAGTCGATGAGCACTGGAGGATTGACGGTGGATATTGCGGGTAGTGAACGGTTGGGTGGGGGAACTCCAGACATGGCTGGGAGGGTCGTGGTCGGCGCCGAGAGCTCAGATGCAACGTCATCCTATTGGGGAAGTAGCTAAGCGCCGGGCTGTTGTTCGAAATTTCACATGAAATGAGTAAACACGTATGAGCTTGGGAAATGTATAAGATGAGCTGTGTGGGACACTATTGTAATTACAGAAAAATCACCGAGGGACAGAAATACCCAAGAAATATGGCCTTGTAAGATGTATCAAGCGATCCCGCTCTATCAAGGTTGAAAAATATTGTACTTTAAATTTTGGTTTAGTGCTTTAGTCCTCTTCTTTAGAACCAACGCGGATCCGGCTTCCCATTAACCTGCAAGTATAACGTTTAGTCAACAGACAGCGCCTGCATAAGAAGTCTCGCTTACTCTTCAAACTGATGCCTTCGTCGACCATCTGTCCGACGCTTCTCCATGGACTTGCGAACCTTTCGCTCTGGCCTATAATAGCACATGCTAAATTAGCCCTGCATCCAATAGTGGAAGCCCATGGCCCGCAACATACCTCACGACGATAACAGGCACAGGGGAGTGGGAAACGCAATATCTAAATCCCAATTAGGCCCATCCTCATGGTTAAATGAGACCACGTACCTGCTCACACTACCCATCCCTGGCGTAAGGAACGCTTGACTCCAAGTCTTGACAAGCCCAGTCTGTCCTCGGGTCCCCACCACAAGCGAGTCGGGTCGGTATAACGCGATAAGCCGTTCGATTGTCGATGTGATTTTACCAGCAACGAATTCGACTACGACCGAGAGCTAATCGGAAGTCCCAATTAGTACGGTTCCGCAGCGGAAAGTTGTCACGCGAGGTGATAGATGAGCGATTACATTTGGAATGGCGTGGAAACAAATCAACTGGAATGGGAAGCGAAGTACAATGATGAAAGTTTTAGAACTGACGTACCTGCCGACCTTCATGCTCCGAGTTCTTGCTCAAAATAAGCTTCATGAGCTCCTTGGCCTCTTCCCGGACCTCTTCATGTAGCTGCTTCTCTATAGACCCCTAAATGTTAGCAAGATAGGACGTAAGAGCCACCAATATAGAAAGCTACTCACCAAGATCTTCGAGATCGAACCCCCGCACGACGATCAACTCATCCCCATGCTGCACCAAGCTCTCCAAAGTCCAGTCGAGCGCCTCCATTCCGCTTTCATCTCCCGAAGCTGCACATAGGAACACCCTTGTATCCCGTGTCCTTTTGTATCCATCAGAGAAAGCCTGCGGAGTAGTTCGTAAGCAGAGCTCCCAAGGTAAATGAGCGCAGATACGCACCTGCAAAGTAAAGCTATCCAAAGCAGCATCACTCGGGTTCTCAAACGTGTCAAATGACACTTTAGGCTTGTACCCTGGTACAGTCGACGATCCCCCCGTAAGCGTCCTCGTAAAGCCAGGCAACGGAGAAAGCGGGAGCTGGGCAGGAAGCGGAGAGGCCGGAACAAGCTGCACGTGCGGAGGACTCTATCATATCCCGCCAAGCACAATATTAATCAACATTGTTTATTCTTATCTCGCCCCCACAAATCGAATACTCACAAGAGGCATAACCGAGGCCGGCCTTGGCGACGACGGGGTGGATGCACCTCCAGGGATGGGTGACGTGGGACGCGAAGAGTGCTTCATCGCGGATCGCAGATGCGGGGTTTGAGACATCGTATTAAGAGATGTGTGTCAGACGAAGACCGGCTGGGCTCTTGGGCGGGGATCGCGTCAGTTTGGGGCTTGTCGAGGTGGCGGTTGTCTACATCCTTGGCATCTCCAGTGCCCAGCCAGTGGCTGTGCCGAATCTCGTAAGCGCTGGCGGCAAGATTTGTTTGGCCTGGCTTGCGGGGTTGGATGATTAGCGCCGTAGCAGGTTCTGGGTTTATCGACGACCTGCTTCGTAGCTGGAGATAGTTATCTCTCAGTATCTATCTAAAACCAAATTAATCTCTTTAGTGACTCCCTAGTCCTCGCTCGCCTGCGCCTTCATCAGCTGACGTATAACTTGGCAACCGGTTAGTTCACATCACTAGCATTACTTGCCACCACCATAACAAACTAGCGGAGTATGATATAGAACCTGGAGTCAGTCCCAATTAAATGAGCCGACCGAGCATTACATCGGACACGGTTCGTCAATCCGTTCGGTGATAACCCTCTGGGACGACTTACTCACCAAATAGACCCTTGGACCAAACACAGCCGATTCCCGAAATTGTCACATTACTTTCCCAGTCGGGCTGCCCTGATATCACTGGCCAACTGAACCTCGACCTATGCTCTCAGTGGAGTGTCGATGGAGGTGGTCAAGGCGATATATTTAAAGGCGTGTTAC
>WSTH01000191.1:0-33994 GCA_019616345.1 Ceratobasidium sp. 395 | reverse complement strand
GGCCCCACGAGGACATCGTGTGTGTGAGAGTTGAGGCTCGACCGCATAACGACAAGAAATGCTCTTCACACTATCCGCCCAACAATCCCTGCAAAATCGTATCCCTAAATCGCCTTCCTATAGCCACATTTGTTGCACTGGTAAAATGACATGGATTATGTATCCCTTGCGGTAGTCTAGAAGCACAGCATCGGTGGGGTAACGATGAGAATAAGCATCGTGGTATCCAACACGATGCGCGGTCTAGACATCAGCTGTGGAGCGATGAAAGAGCGTCATTATAAAACGGCGATGTTGACAGGGGTTAAAAGTACCGAACATACCCGCGAAAGCAACCACCGGAGACATCCAGACAGAACGATCGTGTCCAAATCCGAGACAACATATCCAATAAGATTCCCATCGTGGTAAGACCGAATTTTCAAATCAATAACATCCATGTCCGAGGAACGATGCTGTGGGCAGAGCATCATGAATCGGCGCAAAGGGGTCCCCCCCCCATTTCATGCCGGCGGCGGCGTGCACAGGCGCTAGCTGCTTCATTCCAAGGCTGAGGCTGCTCGCGATACGTCAGGTCAGGAGGTTGAACAGCCCGTTAGGGAATGGGGAGGCTCGGTAAGCAAGCTTCGGAAATGGGTGTGTATCGTCGACAAAGTTGATTGGTCGATTCTATGTTGTGTGGCGATCATCGTCGTGGCAAATCAAACACCTGTTCCCCCTGAATTAACGGGAATCGGCTCGATGATGTACCGCAAATGAGGCGCTGTTTGAGACGCAGGGCGCCAAAATGTCGCTCTTCGTACTGCACGTGCGTTCGCGAACTGGTCGAGGAATGCGCGAAGCTTTGTGCAGAGCATGACGCGCAGAGCAAGAGGGATCCCAGTCGTCCGGAGTTTCGCGATAGGATGACACAATCGGGAGACCGGCTCGGGTAGGCTCTCAATCCGCGATTCCCCCACAAAAAACTCGGTACCGTGTGTACCTGGGGATCCATTCCGTCATACCGCCCTTCAGCGCCATATCAAAACATAAGCCGCATCGGGATCGCCCGTCGCCCATGAACACAGACATCGGCACAACGGTCCACGACCCCAGCGGAAGCCGTGACTAGCGCGCAAAATCGTAGCCCCGCTGCTCCACGCGGGGGCTATTCAGAAGTCGGGCTACGGCGCGAGATAGCGAACCGTGGGCGGCCAGTCGCATTGCGCCCGGACGGTAAAAACGCAGAGTCACGAGAGAGAGGCATAGTCCATATCCGGGTCGAAACTGCCGTCCGCGTGAACGCAGAGATCCGAGTGAGACGCGAACTCCACAACCACCGGCCGACAAAGTTGAGAAGAGCAGCGAAAGGAAGCAGATAAAGCCACTGGCGCGCACAGAGTCATCTTTATTAAGGGGTTAGAGACCAATTGTACAAGTTGAGGGCATCGATGAGGAGGTTCGGCCATAAATACGGGGCGGCGCAGTTCAGTCTACCAGTCTTGAAAGAAAGAAGCAGGTCAATAGATAATTGTCATGGGGAAGTCGACGGAGACACATGGTTGAGGTAAAGGCCAACGGAAATGAGCGGAACTATGCACAACTTGGGGAACGGTGGCGGCGGCCAGTGGCAAACGAAATCAGGCGGACGGAATTTGCTCCCGCCCGAGGCGCGCAGGGTGAACAAACTCACATAAACGTGGCGCGCGCCACATTGAATGCGCCTAATTCTGCTCATCACGCCAGCTTCCTACTCGAATTCGCTCGGTTTCCAAATAAGCCAACCGATACACCCCAATCTGGTGCTCGAGTCCAAAAAGTGTTCTTGGCCAGATTAGATTTCGGGAAACGCTGATCCATCAACCCTCCTCCCCCGCGCGAAGAGCGAAGTGGTTAAAGAGTCAAAAGCCGAGCAACTCCCTCCCATCAAACGGCCGTCGAGCAGCCTAGACACCCCTCGTTCGAGAAGTCCTCCAGGAGGCAACTCAGACGACATAAACGAGGCATGCTTGCTGGTCGAGCGTCATACAGCGAGCAAGCTCCACAAGCCCTCAATACCCTCAGCGTCATCCCATTAAGATCTCACGCAACGATGATGATAGAGGGCATCGCTATGATTCAAAAAGCAAAGCCCGAAACACATAGACATCTGTAAACCCGCATTAATCGATTAACCCCGCCTTGACCTCGACCTGCTGCAGTCACACTCGAGTGAGCAACGCGGCCCGGGCACTCCGAACGAGAGGCAAAAAAACACAAACTAGAGATCGCACTCACGAAATTGACCCCCGTCTATCGTCCAAATGAATCCCTGCCAGTCAAGAAATCACACGTCAAGTCCACAGAGCGCCGCGGTCTCACAGCCTGCAAAACGCGTGGAGTCCGTCAGTTCGATTGTACTCGCACATCAAGGACCTCTTGGCCAGCCAGCTAGACCACGCCAGCCAGTCCGCAGCATGCGATCCCGGCAACATGATCCGACCCGCTAGGTCCTTTCTATCTCGCACGACTAGGGCCGAGAGGAAAGAAAGTTGCGAAAAAGAAGGCAGGGATGGAAATAGTGGGGGGAAAGGAGAAACGATAACCCACCCATCGTTCATCCGACGTCTCTCAAGCTCCTGCTCAACCGGCTTGCGCCACTCGATCTTCTCCACGCGCACGTCTCCATCCACAAGCTGATACACATAAGTCACCACAGCTGGTCCCTGGATATCGAGCAGCAAGAAAGACGGAGTGGGCGACTGGCCATTACTGCAATGTGCGTCAGAAGAAAAACCGGGAACACAAGAATGTGGAGGAGACCGGCAGTTGGAGCCAAGGGGCTCAAGGGGCAAACTTACTCCAACGCGGCCGAAGCCCCAGACCAGGCTCCAGTCGCCGACCCCGGATTAACGAAAAACACGCCTTGGTGTTCGATAGCGCTGAACCTATCAATTATTCATTTGACGTTAAGATCTAATCCAACCCTTGAACGCTGACTCACTTGTGCGTGTGCCCGCTCACGAGAATATCCACGTCTAATTGGCGCGCAATACCATGTAAGGCGTCGATATCGCCTGCCGGCACGCATTGATGCCCGTGCACCACTCCTAGCGTGAGTGGTGGGTGACGAAGCGTAAGGGACATCGGGTAGGCCATGTTCTAGAGGACGAGTCCATCGGTTAGTGTGACAACGGCGTGATGAGCTCGGATCGGCGTCGGGCGAGTGGAACGAAGATAGGCTCGTAGAGTGCAAATGAAAAGTGTTGATGAGTGTAAATGAAAGCGGTGGCAGCAAATACAACAAAATCAGGTTCGGCGAGTATACCGAAACCAGGCCCCGGAGAGTTACACCGAAAGCGGGCCCGAAGAGCGCAAGAAGCAGCTCGGCGAGCGCAAAAGAAAGAAACCAGGCTCGGCAATGCAACAAGAACGTTTGATAGATCCAACAAAACACCCGATAAATCCAACAAAAACACCCCCAACATATCTTCCGAGTACAGCCGACAGCGGGGATTCGGACAACCAGCCCGGTCAAAAAAACAAAAACAAAAACACTCTACTCACATCATCGTAATCCCCCCGCACGACATGCACGTCCGCAGCCACAGTCCTCAAATACTCATACGTCTCTCCGTCGCATACGTTTCCTGTGCACACGATTTGTTGGATTTTTCCCGGAACCTGGTACAAAACGTGTCTTGTCAGTACTACGATTCTAATAGAAACGTCGGTCGAGAGAGCCCTGGGATATAAACGCACCAACAACTTTTTGAACTTGGCCGGAAGATCATGCGACCTGAATTATATACACACAGTTAGTCTCACCTAACCACACTCCTCACGTTCACATGAGATAGCTCACCTGAGCGGAATATGTAGATCACCAATAATCAACACGAGTACCATCGTCGTCAGCACTGAGCAGCTCCAAGGTTGAATTACCAATTTCACACGGGTATAACTCTATCTTATCTTTGTCCAGACTTATCGTTTATCTCATCTCCGTAACAGCGTAAGCCGCTTGCCAGATCTTATCTATATCTATGCGATCTAATCTATCCGCTTATCTTATGTACATCTCTCGTACCACGCATACACCAACCTCCTATCCGACCAACCAACCGCAGCCACACATCCAGCCCTCATACTTCCCACTCTCACACATCTCAAAAAACGTGTCCGTAACTCAGCCACCGTATACAACATTTATAACGCCCTTACCACCTCGCCTCTTCAACGTGCCCGACCAACCCTGGACTTCTCACTTCTCCCAAAGACCAACCGAGCAAATCCTCCGCACCTCGTGTCCAACTCTCTCCCAACCACCCAACACAAAAATCTTTCCCTTTACTCCACACTAAAAAAAAAAAAAAAAAAAAAGATCTGTTTCCTCTAGTCTGGCAGATGTTCCTTCCACCCCAACAGCCAACTCGAAGATCTTATGATCCCTCCAACTCGATATGTTATGAACTTTGTTTCGTTATCATTTCTTAAACAAAAATTACATCTTCACAGTTACGTTTCGTACACCGAATCCCAATCGTTAATACATAAAAAAATCAAACCAAACCTTATCCAAGAAGAAAAAAGACAAGGGAAACGACCGGAGGAAGAAGCGTTACAGCACAACGTCCGTTCACGAAAACCAGATCCAGCCAACCGAAAAAAAGGATGAACGTTGAAGGTAAAAAAGAAAGAGTTGGCCAGAAGGAAAACGAACACCGTGTGAGGATAAAAGTAACAACTCCAAAAAGTCGAGTCCCAGAGCAGACAGAGCAGGGGTAGCGCAAAAGACACAAAAAAGGTACTTCGACGCCGCACAGAACAAGAAAAAAAGAAGTAAAACAAACAGCGTCGGATAATAAAATCAGCTAAAGTTTACAAAGGACAAGGGATAAACGGAGGGTAGATAAGAACAGAACGGTAGATCGACAGGGGGAAATCCAATGGAGGGTTGCAAGGGTGTTTGTATGCGGTTGTTTGATGCAGGCGATGAGAGGCGAGAGAAAGAGAAGAACGTTCCAGAAACTTGACGTAAGCAAAAGTCGTGCAAAAGGGCTAGTCCGAATCGTTCATGAGTTCCGTGATAGTCCGTGCGACAGAGTTGACGGCGGCGAGGATCGCGTTGCGGTGGGATTCCTCTATACGGTCTACGAAGCGTTGGGCGAATTTCTAGCAGAGGAAAGAAACGCATCAGCGTCGTGAAGGTTTTGAAAAGAATAGAGGCACAGGGCGGTACTATCTTTAGGGTGTGGAAAGCAAAAGCTAGGCCAAGCACGCGAATGGAATGGTCACGAGTGGGAGGGAGATGCGCTTGGGGGATAGTGCATGGAGGGATGTACTTGAGGGAGAAAACGTGTGAGATGTACAGCAAAGAGTCGAGACTCACGTCAGGATGCCACTGCATGAGCGCGGCACGTAACCGCATCTTGCGCGTCTTGGTCGTCGAATGGTATGGCGAAAGTAAGAAGCGCTCGATCGCGCTCGCCTGGAGCTCGTCAAACGAACGAGCGGGCATCGCAACCGGCCATGGGATATCGTAAAACGTGAGCTACACCAAAAACCCATTCAACATCAATCCCCTCCAAAAGGATCGACAACAACGCACCTGACGTCCATCGACAATAACACCGTTTATCAAGTCCGTCCATCCCCGCTCGTATCGCGCCCAAGCAGCGACGATCACCTGCTCCTCGTTCTTGCGCTTCTCCTCCTCGGCTTTACGTCTCTGCTCGTCCAGCCGTTTACGCTCCTCTTCAAACGCTTTGCGCGCAGCCGCAGCTTCTCTCGCCTCGCGCGCGGCTCTCGCGGCCTGTCTCTCCCGATACTTGATCTCATCCATGTGTTCCTGGTACCGACGCATCTCCTCGGCATGTCGGCGCGCTGCGTCCCGCGCCGCGGCTGCGATGTTCTCGCTCGAGGCGGGGCGGTACCGTTGGGAGTAGGAATACGACCGGTTGAGACCGGGCTGAGCGTTGTAAGACGGGCGGAATGCGGTGGGGGCAGGGGCGGGAGAGGGCGCCGGGGGCGGTGGACCCGAGGGAGGGTCAAATGAGTGCTCCTCTTCGTGAGCACCTCGGCGCTCCCACTCGCTCTTAAGATTGTTCGCCCACGCGCGACGAGCGGCCTCGGCAGGCGTCGTCGTATCGTCCGAGCCAGTCGACATCGGCCTTGTCTTGCTCTTGGGCGAGACCTCGGGCGGGCGAGGGAGGGGATTCGCGGCAAGGCGTATGAGCGCCTGGAGTTCGGCCGAGTCTTCCGTGCTCGTTGTCTCTGTCGACGAGGGATCCGAGATGAGCGCGAGCGACGGCTCGGGATCAGGGATGGGGGGAAGCGCTGGGCGCACGAGACGGGCGGCCTCGGCGAGCTCCTCGGCTTGGGCAGCGCGAAGTTTGGCGGCCTCTTCTTCCTCCTCGAGCCGGCGGGCCTGCTCAGCGCGCTCGGCCTCTTCCTCCTTGGCGCGGATCTCGGACTGGCGCTGCTCCTCGGCGGCACGTTTCTCGATGTTGCGCTCTAAAAACTCGCTCTCTTCGGGTGTAAGTCGGTTCGCGAGCTCGTCCTCGATCATCGCAGCGTGGATACGATCGGTCTCTTGCTTGATAAGATGCTGGAGCCATTCGTGATTGTCGGCACGCAGCTTGGCGACGCGCTCTCGTTCCCGACGCAGACGGAACTCCTCGTCGCGGAGCAAACGGTCGTCATAGTCGGGGGCATTCGCCTGGCGACGCTGGCGCTTGTGATGAAAGGCGTCCTCCGCGCGCTTCAGGTTCTCGGTCTCGCTCGCGAAAAGTCTATCGAGTCTATCCTGCTCTGTCTTGATCGCATGGCGAGCCTCGTCCTGCGCTCGGCGCCACGCAGTCGTGTACCGCGGAGGGTGGGAGCCGTGCGCCGGACGCTCGAGTCCAGTCGCAGTGGGTGGACGCCAGTAGGCTGCGCTACCAGGTCGAGGAGCATTGTAGTGCTGCCATGGATGGGGGTTCGCGTGCATGTCGTTGCGGAGAGGCAAAAAGGCGAGCGCGAGGCTAGGGGGGCCCGGACTCGCTGCGAGATGCGAATTCGAGCCCTCTCTTCATTATACCGTTCGGATCACACCGGATGCACCCTGCCTCATGGTTCCCAATCCCTGGATTCCGTGGTCGTCCAGCGCTTCCGCTCCATCGTCTCCTCCCTATCGCGACTGTCTGTCCTTCCCTCCCACTCCACCTCCCGCATACATCCAGACCCGAACGTCATCCGTCATCCGCGCTCCACCGTGTCCGACGCTCCGCCCTCTGCTCTCGCGCTCTGCTCGGGTTCGAATCGCTTGATGTGACATCACGTGTTGCATCTTGGGCGGTGTCCCATCGGCATTCCGCCCCGGTGGGGTCGTCCATCCACCAGTTGGAGCCCGTTATCTGCCCAGTCTGGCCTGGATCCGCTCCTGCATCAGATTCCGTCGGCTTCAGTGCGTCCTGCGCGCAGTTCCCCTTGTCCTGCCACTACATCCCTGGCTTAAGCTTCCCAACATTGTCTCGCTTCATTCAGTTGCAGGCTCGGCTGCCCGACTATAGACTCACTCACAGCTTCACAGAGCATAGTAGCGAGGGCCTGATCAGCGCAGCAAAACCCCCGTCGTCTGCTTGCCTAAGCGTCACTTCCACGTCGCAACCCACATTTACAAATACGCAAATCACCGGACGTCTACTCGCCTAAGGACTCCATGCGAGCTCGACCACCTTGATTAAAATCGCATTTCATCACTGCTCCGCCCCCTGGATCCACTCCTTACCCACCGATCTCCTGCGGGTAGTCGTCACCGTGTACCGCATACCGCATACAACCGCTCCCATCGACCACCGCGTCTTCAGCCCTTCGAACGTCCGGTCGCATAAATCGAGCGCTTTTTGTACTACAAGCTCCCAAGAAACTCGATGGGCGTACAACTCTCTACTCGCATCCGACTCGTTCGTTCAGCCACTACGTCAGACCCCAACCAAACCCCACGATTCGACTATCTCCCGTGCCCTACGATTTCGATCCTACTCGTGCCCATGCTGAATCGGGCAGCGACAGACTGAACAATGTGTATCGAACTCCTTCCACAACTTCGACTTCCTTTCGAATTCAAGTAACGTCCTATATATAACTCTTCTCTCTTTCAAACTTGAACTCCGGCCGTTATCCGGCGCCTTTCATGCACCCCACTGGGCTGCTGTGATTGTTTGGCCCGCATACACCCAGCTTCCCGCATCTGCCGCTTTTTGTAACCCCAGGCAGGCACCGCTTTGTTCGACTCTGTATCTCTAACCGAACTCGTGTTGCCTGTCACGTCAGTGGGCGTCGCTACGGTAAACTCGACAATAAACCATCCGGGTAAATACCACCGTAAACTGTACCTTTATTTTCTCTTCAAAAACATGCGTGCTTTATTGTCGCTTTCTTGCCTAGAATCTCTACGTGCATGCCTAGAATTTTTACGTGCAACGTCCGAGCCCTTTACGTCTGCATATAACCCGAATAGGCGCATGGCGACTCACTGTAACCGTTCCGGGTAATCATGCGCAAAGTCTAAAATTCTGGTGTAACTAGCTCTTGTGTGTGTCAATACACCGCCTTTTGGGAACATGTGGTGCGTCGCAGTAGCGGCTTCGGGACCGACTCGACGCTCATTTCTCACGTATTATACGGTCTTTATCGCAAGTATAGCAGACTCGATCGATCTCCGGGTAATTTGGTTCAAAAGTCTAATTCTTGGTATATCACCCTTTCGTTCAAGGTAGTATTACTCGTCACCGTGCTCGTGGGCTTTAGTTATCCGCGTGTAAGTGCAGCCGAGCCAACAGCTGCATTCATGATCGGCGAGCTTGCAAAACTCGGATTTACCGGTTATTTCGCTTGAACGAATGTTATCTCAGTTTGTTTTATGTTTTGTATTGAGTACACCAGATACTTGCCAAGTGCGGGGACGAGTGCGACTTTCACAAGTACGTACCCTGAAGACACGAGTTAGGTACTGGGAAAAATGCTTCACACAAAATCGATCCACGCACTCGCCGATTCGCGAAAATTGACCTTTAGCCCTTCTCTTCACGGGTATATGCGCCTTATCGTCGCCCTCAACGATATCAACTTGTCGCGATGCTCAGACTTCAAGATGATCAACACAACAAACACCTGGCTCAAAGACAAAAACTCGTGTGGCCCAATAATTAATCGCCACATTAAATACCTCCGCTCCGTGGCCCAATCGGCTCGAATCGACGTAAGAAACCGAGTGCACAGCCACGACCCCGCTCCACGTTTTTAGACTCGACGGCGATGTGCGGAGCCCCTCGAGCCTCGTACGCAACTTGTTTGCCTATCTCATACGTGTTGACTCTGTTGACGCATGGCTCGTACTTTAATTCTGATCTGGACTCTTTTGCTCCAAGTTCTCGCTGGGTCGTTCTCATAGGCCGCCAAACCGCAGAACAACTTTCCCAGCATCGATTTTACGTACAAAAAAATGCGTTTTCTTCACCAAAGCCAGGAACACTCGACGTCTCGACTTTTTCGCTACTCAAGCTCCGCCGGGAGGGACCAGACTCTTTTGTACGTACAAACAACACGCAACGCGCGCGTGAGACCGATTCTCCAAGTACATCCAACCCCCCACGGTACTGTCCTCTCTCTCGAACCATACGCGTTCGAATCGTGATACACTACGACGAGATCCGCCTCGCGACCTTTCCTCGTAACTTTTGTTTGATCGCCGCTCGAGCGAACCTGAACGCGCGTGAGCCTGCAGTCGTTTGTTCGGCCGACCGGCCTTTATCAGCTATCGGCCGGGGGGGCGGTCCTTCGTGAACCTTTTTCTGCAATCTCGCGGTTTTATATGGGTTACTTCAGCTGCGATCCCCCGCACTTTAATACACGTGTTGGCGATGTGATGGTACGACGTACTCGGGGGCGCCTGGATTGGGCTTCGTTTCGGCCGTGTATCATATAAAACATCTATCTAACACATCTTATCGACCTCTTTTAGACGATCGATCCTCGTTACGACGTCTTGGCGTAGATAAACGACCATCAACCTTTTTACGACGCACCGTGATTTTCTACTCAAGGATTAGGCTCTTTGCTCAACTTGCATTCCCTCTTGGAGATGTACGGCAAACTCTACGGCTCGAGTTCCGTCGGCTCGCTCTTACTCTTTCCTTTCCATCTTATCTATACCGGCACGTGCGCCGTTGTCTCAACCCCCTACCCCCTTCACCCCTATTCCCCAGACCAGACTGGGACGAGCGACGTCGATTTATATAACTTCGAACCAAGTTTATACGCTCGATGGTATGACGTAGACGGCTTCCTCTGGCTACTTTGACTATACTCTACCCAATAGGCTCAACCCCGTACCAACGTGGCCGGTGCGTTTTACGCTCTCGACTCGACTTATCGGCTCGAAGCGCTAATGTAGAGTTGAGAAGAACGCGATCAGGTGGGGGAATAGGTGTTCCAGGACGCCTCGTGTTTAGTCTGCTGCGGGGATCGAGCACGGCTACCGGTACGCAGTTGCGCACGTTTTGCGTTAAGCTCATCCTTCTTTCGGTCTTTTGGTGTTTCTAGATAACACGAAGCTGATATATCGGTGGCGCGATGAATGGGAACTGAGAGTATATGCGCAACTCATTAATCTCGGCGAAGGGAAGATAGAAGGGAGAACTGTTGTTCCATCCAGACGAGAGACTTGTGCACCGCCGGCTCTTCCCGAGCTCGTTTGGGTTTAGGGTTTTGCGCCCGACCGTAGCTGCGTTGAGCGGAGTGCGTATGAAGGGAGGGAGACTGTCAGCTGGCCAATCGACCTGGCGCTTTTTTCGCAGGCTGGAAAGGCGGAGTTTAGGGGATGTGCAGTTGGGATGAGCAGGCTCTGGGTGTGGCGTGCGTCTGATCGTTTTCCTCTCATGCATGCACGCTGGCAAAAAACGCAAAACTACGTGTATACTCGTGAGAGGAGGTGGGTAGGCACGTACGCCGGTAAGTGCTAGGTCCTTGATCAGACACCATTCCCCGCATCCCAGCCCCGCTCTCACCCCATTTTTTGACTCTTTGTTCCTTCTGATCTTCGCACAAACCTCGGAGGACAGTATTTGTTTCTTTTATGCCTCGCTACAAACATCTAGCCTCACGTAGAGGTTCTGCAAGCGAAGAGATGAGTTTGCGCCGACCAGGAGGGTATACGTTCCGACTCGTGCACGGCGCCTCGGCTCTTCGCTTGAAGTAACCTCCGCGCGGGGCCAGGCGTTTGTAGTGAGTTTCTTGTTGCTTTGTTCTTTAAAGCTCCATTTATGGGCCGAATAAATGCTGGAGGAGATAACAGATAGGGGCTTGGCGGGGTGTGCGTTGGGTTGTTTGGCTCCATGTGGAAGTTGCGTTCCAGATAAACCTTGGCTTTGTGGAGGATGTAGGTGTGGTGAATTGGTCGCGTTTGACATGAAATTATAATTATGCATGCAAACCTAGCTTTTTGCCTGACCTGTTCTCGCCACTTGCCACTTGAAAAACCATCACGCGATCGTAAGCGCCCAGTCATTCTGCCCCACTTGAACTCGACAATCACCGCAAACAAAGATGCTCCGAGCCTGTTTCTCAACAGATTGCGAGACGCCAGTGCTAAAAAAAATGCGTGTAAAGCCTGCCAGGAGAACGAAATTATAGCTTGACCGAGAGTACTGGCCCTTTGATTCGACCGACAATCAGTGTTGCAGCGGTCGCTAGAGAATGTTTTTGATCGGCTCTTGAAACAACATACCCTATAACATCAATTACGAGTCATATATGCATGAAGGATCTACGTCTTGAGCCGATTCTGTCTTGGGTTGCTAGCGTTTCGGGCGAAAGATAGACTGTGCGGCGGCACCTCTGTTATTGATGGATCTGATCCTGGCGACTTGCCATTACTGTGTCTTGCGAACACTCTTCTTCGTCGGCTCTCAAACCCTTTTGTGTAGTTTGGTGATCCTACCAGAGCTGTTACACATCGTTTACAGCTCTGAAGTAGCTATGGACGACCAGACCTTTGGGAGTACCACCCCTATTCCGGTCCGTTTCACCAACATATAATGGCCAACGACATATTTATTACTCAGGAATGATTTTGTTTTCGACTATACAAGGATAATTCTCCTCTGCGTGTGGATACCATGTTGGAACATCGGAAATGCTACGCTAGGGCGTATGAGGATCCCATCATGTATTCGTATTGGTCTATTGCTGTAGAACACTCATGCACCTATTCGAATATTCTGAAATGTTCGTACCCATCTTCTCTTTACCATATAGTCTTTTCTTACAACTCTTTTATTCCTTCTCAGTATATGCACTCGATTTCTATAGCTACCCCCAGCTTCCTGCGTCGCTTATCTAGGATCTTGCTTATCAGCATAAAACATCCCCATGACTCAAACTGAAGCTTATTCATTACCTTCAATTGACGCTCCGACTATTTTCTGCCCTAGTAATCAATATATGCGATCTATCTGGCTTTCAATTTGAGTCCCTCCAGATGTCATAGGAAACAGAACTTATAGACTTGGCCGGTTGATGAGACTTGGTATGCACGGAACACGAGAGTGGACTCGCAGGGACGAGCACGGAGAGAGAAGCTGTAGCAACCAAGCTCTACCGCTTTAGAACAGTGCCCAGAGTACTTTTAGCAGCTGACTTACTGCCATATCCGACATGTTTTGGCAACACTATATCTCGCTCATAGATTGTTCTGTCGTGTCTCGATCCCATGTATGTATATAGTTATGTGTTCAAGTGTTTTGCCACTTGCCACTTGAGGTGTATCACGTGATTGTAAGTTTTCTCCTCGAAAAATTAGAGTACGTTTTTTACTCGTTACACGAACAAATGTTGAGCTACGATTGCGAGCTGCAAAGCGCAGGGAAGCTATATAGGAGTGTAAACAGAAAGGCAAGACTGTGGGTGAGAACACAGTCATTCACGTGATCGAAAGTTGCTGGACTTGAACCACTACACGCACGGCAAATGAAAATCTTTCTTGGCGACAAGGTACATGGTTCCATTATTGGCCCATATACGAAGAAACTGTTGGATAGATGGGATCGTGCCTATACTATAGATTTGAGGGGATCAATTTTTCGACCGACTTGACGCTTGGTCATCACTTGAGGAAATTCTCAACCTGCTCTCCAAGCCATAGTCCCGTAGAAGTCAGTTTTCTGTGAACTCTCTTTCCTGCCAGCGCTCAACTCGTTCCGTTCGGCTTCGCCGCTGCGCCCACTATTATATACCGGGACTCTAATTATGGATGATAGCGTGGGTCTATTCCGTAATAGAAGGCTTTCGGAAGTGCTACTTCCGGCTGGGTCCCTTTTATCAACCTATAATGACTCAACAACTTGACCATCATCACAAAGCCTGATGTGAGTTATCTATAGACTCACGTACCCACTGTCGTTTATTTCACGTCATACAAGTCTGGCGAGGCTATTTTTGTCTCTCAGATATATCACAGAGTCGACTCGGACTCGGTGTACCCACCGACTTGCGCTACGATATCCGTCCGCTGGATCGTCGGCCTTACGGCAATACTTTGTTAGGATATTACTCAGCCTTTGGGCCAGGGCGCTTGTCCCTTGTTCGTGTGCTATATGCGCACTATACACTCGCCGCGGTCTAGCTTTCGCGGTGTTGTGGGATATCCCAAGCCGCCGGAGGCGGCATTGGGTGTTTGGCCGGGCCGCCCAGACTGCGATCGTGGGGATCGCCCCCAACCAAACAAACATCCACACGAACGCAATCGCAGGCGAGCCGCGGCCAAGACGCTGAGCGCAGCGAGGCCACCCCCAACAAGCGTCAGGAGGGCACTGACTGACGCCAGACGCGGCCAGCGACACGCCAAGAAGCGTGAGTACATTTTACTACGGCGTGCGTGATAAACTATTGACGCCGAACGACTTTCAATGCTCTTCCCTCCGGCGGTATGGCACAGCTAACTGTCACACGGCTAGGCAAAAAGGTGTGCCGATCGGACAAGGTGTAGGGAGCCGGAGGGGTCAAGAAAACCATAAGGAACAAGGCCCGAGTATAGCAGGTAGCTGCACGGGCATATATCTGTTCTTAGGTATGTGTCAATGCCGTTTTCCTCCGGCGCCCGGGGTTACGAGCCTCACTGTCACGTGACTCAACGAAAAAACGGCACGTTGAACCGTTTGGACATGGCGTAGGGGGGCTGGAGGGGCGGGTGGATTGGATGAGGATTGGGAACAGAGCAAATAGCTCAAGATGTGGTGCATTATTTGGGGCCTGGCGGCGGCAGGCCCTCAATAATGGAATGGACTCGACCCGACGGCGGCGGGGAGTTAAATCTAACCCGGCAGCGGCGGGAGGTAAGAATAACCCGCAAGCGGCAGGCCCCATATGGGTAGTATATTAATAAATCATTATCCCAACACGCCAATGTAGGGCGTGTGGGTAACAAAATATGAACAAAACACACGAGGTCGCGATGCGCGAACCTCGGTGGTGGGCCTCTGAAAGAGGCCGGGGAACACGTGATGTGGCCCGCGCCCTTCTTCGCGGCGGCCGAGTCGCGCCGGGGCTTCCTCCGCAGGCTGCGTCCCCTCGGCGTCTAAGTATCTCTCGTACTATTATGACCTACTCGCCACCGAGAAAGAATGTACGGGTGCAAATTGGGTATAAATACTGTGGGCTTGGATGGTCGAAACGCCAACAACAAGTACTCCACGCCTCTTTATCGCTTGTATCCATCCAGACAATCCTCTAGGGTGATATATACTCTTCCTCTGCTGCTTGCGCTGGCTCCTTATGTCTCAGCTGCACCCGCCGCTTCCCCTCTGTCGTCGGTCACCTCTTCATCAAAGACTCGCACCACCAGCTTGGCTTTCCTATCGAGCACTAGCATATCATCTGCCGCGTCGTCGACCCCAACCGTCGCCTATGCGTCTGACGACCCAAACGATTCTCTGTGGTCAGAGTTCCAGGACAGTGTACCAGTTCCCCAGCGTGGGACGACAGGAGGGTCGATCTTGGGACCCCAGAATATTGAGCTGGATAGGCAAGGGCCAGACCTCCTTGCACCACCTAGTACAGATAGTGGCTCGGTGTAAGCGGCGGTCTTGGGTAGTTGATTCCAAACTAACGCTCTGGAATTTAGGCCGAACGTGAAATGGCCGTTTAGTCTGTCACATAATCGGTTGCAGGATGGTGGATGGGCGAGGCAGCAGAATGGTAAGTCGCTGTGATTCAAGCATAATTGGGCCTCTACCACTAATTAATGGCTAAAGTCGACGATATACCGTTGGCAACTACGCTGGCAGGGGTTAACATGCGCTTGGAGGCTGGTGCTATTCGGTAGGTGATTTATCGGTGTGGTCCATGAGTGCATATAAATGGCTTTTCAGGGAGCTGCACTGGCACACGGCGGCTGAAGTAAGTTTTACCGCGATTGGCATGTTATTTATTTGCCGACGGTTTACCGCTCTAGTGGTCTTATGTTCTGGCTGTAAGCGCCAAGTTCTTACTGCGCATACACGTTGTTTCCTGATATATTGACATCGTCAACAGGGGAGTTGTCGCATCAACAGCGTGGATCAAGAAGGGCGAAACCACATTGCTGATGTGGTCGGTATTCTCAACGTGTTATTCTGGGCTGTAAAACTTAACATTTCGAGCGACTCGTAACAGTATCCTGGGGACCTGTGGTACTTCCCGCCCGGTATTCCTCACGGCATCCAAGGTTTGAAAGATACAGCAGATGGTTGCGAGTTCCTTCTCGTATGTGGTATTCGCCTTCCGTCTATCGTCCAGCTTTTATTACTCTTCATTTCGCCAGGTGTTCGACGACGGCAAGTTTAGCGAGGACTCGACGTTCCAGGTTACCGACTGGATGGCTCACGTCCCAAAAGAGGTGCTCGCTAAGAACTTTCATGTTAACGCCTCTGCCTTCGACCACATTCCCTCTCGCGAGCTGCACATCCTTCCGAGTGCCGTGCCGACTGGGAGCGCACAGGAGCAGGGCGTCACAAGTCCTCAAGGAGTGATACCGCTTCCGTTCACGTTCGCCGCGAGCAAGGCACCGGTCACTAAGGTAAAGTGCACTCATAGTCCGGTAGTATGGACTATTCTGATTACGAGGTGGTGGATGTAGGTGAACGGAGGCACGGTCAAGGTGATCGACTCGAGAACGTTCAAGGTGTCGAAGACGATCGCAGCAGCAGAGGTGACGGTGGAAGTAGGAGGAATGCGTGAGCTTCATGTATGTCGAGTCCCCTAGTTAGTGAGACTTTGGTTGATAAGTGGCTTAGTGGCACCCTACCCAGCCAGAGTGGGCGTTCTTCATGTGAGCACGTGTACTCACCCTGTATATATAACCTGAGTTTGTTTTTCAGAGAAGGGAATGCGCGTGTCACGGTGTTTGCCTCGTCCGCTAATGCTCGCACCTTCAACTTCCAGGCCGGGGACATCGGTGCGTTCTTGGCCCGCATATTGTATGCGTAACCGACTGAGCTTCTAGCAGGATATGTCCCTCCTGCGTACGGTCATTACGTTGAGAACATTGGAAACACTACGCTGAAGTTCCTCGAAATTTTTAACTCAAATATATATGAAGATATCAGTCTAAACCAGTGGCTTGCGCTCACTCCGCCCGATATGGTTAAGGTAAGCTGTGAGCTATGACCGAGTATCGAGTATCTCACCAAAATATACGCATACATCCCCAGGCTCATCTGTAGCTGTCAGATGACACGATATCGAAGCTTCAAAAAGTGAAGCCAATCGTAGTGGGGCCTAGTTCTTTGTGAAACAAGGGCAAGCGCAACTTCAACTGAGGGTGGTCGGTTTGAGGTGTGATAAGAATAACTACATTTATACAATCAATCTTGCTACGAGTAGCGCATTATAAACAGAACAACATCATATGGTAGAACTTAATTAAGTAATACTAGCCCTAAAGGGCTTGGGTCGTTCCATCCTGCAATATGGCTCGTACGACTAACCGTGTCCAAATATACCATGAGCCACGCCGGTTGGTGCACTACAAAAATAGCCTCACGCAAGGAGATAGACTCGAAGAGGAGCCGGCAAGCCTGCTTGAACACCATCTGATCGTAATAGCCACTATATAGTCTTGATCTACTAGCTTTCGTCCCATACCCCGTAGTAATTAAAGATACCGAACACGCAACTACCTCTAGCAGCGCAAGCGTTGGCGCCAGGCTCAGTAATTCGAATGTTGCGGAGTGTTTGCTTTTAGACGCTAGCGCTGGTGGATAGGTCATGTGACCTACCCCCTCTTTCCACTCTGCTTCGACAGTGATATTCAGATGACTCAAACTCAGTTGCCATCGTCCTTGCTAATCGATAAAATTCCTGACCCAGTTCTGTCTGATATATTTGTACTTGCCTGTCGGTATGGGGAGGCTATCTTGATGCCCAACCGAGCACGCCTTGCATTCTGCTACGTTATATCCTCTGTCTCCCACCGCTGGCGCATGATAGCGATGTCGACGTCTAGAATGTGGAGCTCCGTCAACGTGCTATACCGCGCCGAACATCTCACGACCCATCTAGCACGGAGCGGGGAGGTCGCTATTGATGTCACTCTGAACTTAACACACCTCAATGCTCCCCATCCCGTCGAAGATCTCCAAAAGTCTCTTGGTCTCCTAGAGACTGATATGCATTGGAGGCGAATCAGAAGTCTCGAGGTCGGGCTCAACGAAGAATTTTATGAGGATAGCAACGCGGCGATATATAGCCTTAATAATATCATAGACACCAGCCCTTCGTGCAACTTTCAAGCTATTGCCGTGCGTTTCACAGATGATAGTGACAGACTTCTTAGAATCCCAAACTTTGACACGCCTCACCAAAGGATGTTTCTACCATACTCCCCGACCCTCCGCCGCGTTAGGCTGGACCAAGTGTCTCTGTCTCTGACACACGTGTTGCATACCTCTCTGCCAGACCTTCAGCTGATCGAAATCACTCGCGTCAACCTCGGGCTTTCGAGCCTGCTATACCCTTTGCTATCTGTTTCTCCAAACTTGACAGAGATGAGGCTCCGCAGTTGCTCGTTCTGGCACGGAGCCAGTGATTTTAGCCAGCTACCATCGATCACGCTGGCAAAGCTGGAGACACTGAGCATATACTATGTCGAAAACCTGGTTCCATTGAGCACCATGCTCTGCGTATGCGACATGCCCAGCCTGAAATCCTTGGTGATAGTGGTGGAACCCTTCCTTGCTTCTATGGAAGAGGAATCAAACGTCAATTGGGGAGCCGTTGTTTCTCGACACAATACCATCGAGAATTTGCACATAGGAGGCTTCACCTCAGAAATGCTCGCGCATCTTCAGTCGAAAATGGACAACCTGAACAAGCTTATACAGTTTAAGATTGAATTGGATAAATACATGCATCTAGGTACACGACGTATCCGATACCTTTCTCTGCAACACCTTACCTTCCAGCTCCTGGAAACGTCCTGCTGTCCTATGCTTCAGCTTCTACATTTAGAGCCATTGCTTAGCAAAAAGACTATGGAATCGATACACGAGCTGAGGCTCAAGAGACCATCCTTGCACATCTGGGTGAGATCAGAAGGAAAGAACAATATGAGTGCATAAGGACATCGAGCGGGGAAGTTGGTCTAGTTGAGAAGTTGGTGCTATGAAACAAGGTCACATCGATGTAAGTAGCCTGAAAGTCTAGTATATATAGTCAAGACATCGTGATATAGTATTGTGACCGTTTATGTGGTCTTAGAATACAGAGGGAGTGTGCTGTAGTATGTATGCTCCATGGCTGGCAACTAACACTCACCGATTTCCCGGAACAGCCACTCATGAAGAGGAAAAATGATCGTAAATTATTTCGCAGAGTGTCGTAGCGGGATTCGTCTCTAACTAAATGCGTACCGTCTCCAGTAGTATGTATCGTGTCACCAACTGGGTGGCTTCATGCCTCGGATTGAGGTACTGGTAGGGGCGTATGCGTTGAAGCTAAATAGATCAGCCAAATACACTTGCGGTCAAAAGAATTGACTCACCCTTAATTCCAACCCACACCTCATGTATGCATCATATTTGGTAGATTATATGTATATACCATATTGTGCCATGTAGTCGCTTAGTATACACAGAGAATCGAGACCAGAAATGAAGGATAGGCTGGTGCTGGGGAGGGGGGGTGTGGGCAGGCAAAAATACACCACCTCAGGGAGGGATCTGGTTCGTATGTTATGCATGCGAGCTTGTAGCCCTAAGCTACGAGAGCTGGAAACGCTTTAGATCAAACAAAACGGATGCGCCAATGTTGAGATACGAGCATTACAAAGTTGAGGTCTTCCATAGGAGTTGGCGCTTGTTTGGCCAAAATCTCCTCAAAACCCGCACTTTGTGAAGCCCATATCTCAGCAATGGCCTATCCGTTTTGCATGATCTAAAGCGTTTCCAGCTCTCGTAGCTTAGGGCTATAAGCTCGCATGCATAACATACGAACCAGATCCCTCCCTGAGGTGGTGTATTTTTGCCTGCCCACACCCCCCCTCCCCAGCACCAGCCTATCCTTCATTTCTGGTCTCGATTCTCTGTGTATACTAAGCGACTACATGGCACAATATGGTATATACATATAATCTACCAAATATGATGCATACATGAGGTGTGGGTTGGAATTAAGGGTGAGTCAATTCTTTTGACCGCAAGTGTATCACCTCACAGGCTGCGGGAGCCTATGACTATTCCGTTTGCCGAGCATTCAGGAGAAAACCGCAGCGAATGGACCACAGGTTGGGCGCGAGACCGGGGTAAGGGAGCCTTGTTCAGTATGCTACTAGTAAGTTACGGTTACTTAACATCGAGCTCAGCTGACCAAATTAATTAGCCTGCGCTGACTCCATGGACATGCGTAGTTCGGCCAAGTGCGCCGAAAGTGCGCTAGAGATGTGTCCCACTCCGCACGTCATTCATTAAGCGCCCGGGTGGCGATGCTGACCAAGCCTCCATCTTCCGTTTTTGTTTGTTCTAGCAACATCTGTAACGTTCCACCACTTTCTACATCCAACCACAACCTGCGACCCCTCGCCGAGGATGTATAAAAGCTCGATGCGCCCTCGACCATTGTTATCCCGCATCAGCCACCACCGGCTCTCCTGTGATTCGTTTTATTTACCTACACTCGAATACTTGCGACGCTATGTTCGCACTCCCGCGCCACCCCTACGCATCTCACTACCAGTCACTCTATAGCCCATACGAGCAGCTGCTACTCGAACAAGAGATGGAGCGGCGACGGAGAGCGGAGGTGTACCGGTGTCGACAGCTGGAGATCGAGCAGCTGAACCGAAGACGTCAGTACGAGCACGCTCGCCGCCAAGCCGAGCTGCAGCGTCAACGACAGGCGGAGATGAAGATGGAGCAAGAAGCGACACACCAACGCACTGACGAGCGTCGCCGCTCGATGATGGACGGAGGAATGGAAGACCTGCTTAGCATGCTGTATGGATGCCGAGCCACGTCTACACCGACCCGAGACCTCTCTCCACTCTGCAATCGTGGAGCCTCTTCTGAGCCTGTAGGTCGATTTGATGTGACAAGTATGACCGCCGAAGATGTGAGTGAAAAGGTCCCGTCCTGGTTTCGAGTTTATACTGACCAAAGGATGGATACACAGAGCGCGCCAGCAAGTCAAGGCACCAGCTTGCACGTCGAGTCGGCGGAACCTCGAGATGCGTCGCCGACAGGTCTACCCAGCGGGACCGAAGTCAAGGTCCCCGAGACACAAGAGACTCACGAGCCTGACACTGCAGGATCACTCGCTGCCGTCGGTGGTATCGTTGCCATGTTCGCCTCGCTCAGGTCCAGCTTCACCTTCCCATCTCGTCTCGACTTCGTTTCGTCGTCGTCATGCGACTCACCCAAACTCGCGTACACGCCGAACAATGCACCGCTACACCAGTACGAGCATGTGCTCACTGGTCTACTGACTCAGCTTGATGCTGTGGAGTCGTACGGAGACGAGGGGGTACGGAAGGCGAGAAAAGAGGCAGTGAAGCAGATTGAGGGGGAGCTAGCGGGGCTGGACGAGTGGAAGGTAGATGAGCGGAAGAAGCGGGCTACGCCTGAGATGGAGGTAGAGGCGGCACTTGCCGAAAATGACGTTCAAACAGTAGATATCGATGCTGCGGCAGTACCGTTGCCGGACGACACCGACGACACGGAAGCACTGAACGCGGAAGCATTCACATCATCTACCCGTTCTCTACGTTCAACTTGTGGTTTTTCTGGTCACCGGGGATCACTGGGGTTAGTCACGCATGGTCCCGACGCTTAGCCCCGACACTTACATATAGGAGGCGGGACTGAAAGTTGGGACTGGTGGTTGGGACATACAAGAAATGTACTTAGAGCTCAAGATAATAAAATCGTCATTGACCGCCCGGCGCTTAATGTCACGATCCGGTTATCGGCTCCGAGACTGGCGGGATCAAACCTAAACCGAACCACCACCGCCACATGCCTCTATAAGGCCATTCCCTTGACGTTCTTTATTTCCCCACTCGAATTATTATGCCGTGTATATATTTATTGTTATTCTAGCCAAAATGGACCTAAATCTGTATAAGATTCGGCGCGCACAGGAGGTGGGCCTTTAAATCGGGCCAATTCGCTATTTTACTAATGTATGCGATCAAGACTCACACTGCGGTCCAGGGACGTCGAACATGCGACTGTAACCAATGCTACGGGAAGGTCACCAAAGGGTGGCACTATAAGACTGTTGAAGATTATCGAAACAAGTATGGTCGACATGTCGAAGAGGGCGAGAACGCGCCCTTGGATCCCCAGCTACTCTGCCCACTCCCGCTCTAAGGTTGCCCATTTGATAGCTGCGTCGGGGCTTCTTTGAATCTCCGATGCTGTTGAACTCTTGCGCTTAGTTGCAAGACATCGTGGAAAGGACACTCGTAGCCATCGCGTCAACGAACTCTTGCTTTGAAATAGTTTCAAGGCAAGTTTGATTATATTCCACATTAACTCTCCCGACGCATTTATCTGCGAGTTCGTTGAGCCAAACATTCTCCGTGGTGAAGTTCACTCCCAGATTCAGACCCTACACTGGACGAAGCACGACCTTTTTACCTCCGTCGCACCAAAAGGTTGGTTCTTCTCCATTCTTAAAGAGGGGGCCCTCGACATTTTGCGCGGTACAACGTTCATCGCCCCATGAAGGACTTTCCGGGCGCGCTCCTATAACTGAGTGAGTCACTCGAGCCGTATTCTTATTCAATCTGCTCACCGCCACGACTTTTCTATTTGCTGCTGCAACCCCTTTATCTTCATCCTCGTCTTTGCGTCTACGCTTTGACTTGGACATGGTGAGCCTGCATTTAGTAGTGACCTCGCAGACAGTGGTCCTTCCATGAACGGCTATTCTGCAAGCAACTCTCCCACGAGTAATGGGCTTGTCGCAAACAACGAACTTCTTCATGTACGGCGGTTTGAAGCTCTTCGACTTCGCCCTGGATTCAAGCCTTGAACATATTTCTTAGGACGGCCAACGTCCTTGCGAAGACAAGCTAATACAGTACTCGATAAGTTGCTATTTGACCGATGAATGAGTTTAACTAACCTTTTGTGTCCTCCTCCCTGCTTGTTTCCGCCCAACCCTCGTTTCCTTTTCCGCGTGTTTCCTTCTTTCGGCTCCCCATGTCGTCCTCACTCAGTTCGTAAGGATCCTTATTCTCATCTGGCTCCTGCCTTCTAACAAGTACGCGTTCATCTCTAACGGACGCGTAAGTCACTATTTAACACATTATACACAGACTTACCAAGTTCCTCTTGACACGAGTTCTTGTGTTTATAGGCTCGCGCATCAGTATCGTCGTAAGCCGCATGCTTGGACTTGTGTCTGACCGAAAATTGGTGAGCATATATCTCTATCAAACGCCGGCGACTTACGTCTGTTATGGGAAGCCTTGTCGGCAGGCAGGAGACCGTCACTCTCCTCGTCGTCAGAAATTGGGACTAGCTTGACTTCTACACAACGCAAAGGTAAGCCTCTCAACATGACGAGATAAATATTCTCTTATATTTCTTCCGAGAGTGTGAACTTGATGCTTTTGGCTTAGAAATCAAGTTTGGATGATCGCCCTCGTCTTCATCGTTCATATCATCGTCAGTATTATCAACAACTTAAAAAAGGTAGATGTCATTCGCGAGATTAAAATACCAGCTTACCTTTACGCTTCGACGGCACCTGGAGCATCCTCAACCTGGTCGCAGTGTCGCTGGGCGTATACACCGCATGCAAGAGTCTTCTGAACGCATCAATATAGCTCACAAGCTAAGTTAGCTGAGCTCGACAATCAACCTACTAAACGCCTGCTACCAGGTCTGTCGCTCGATACACTAGAGGCCACAATTGGCGGACTCGAGCGGTTGGTATTTGAACAATACACCTTCTTGGTATTGCGACACGTTGGAGCAATATTGTCCGATGGGGCATAGTGGTTTGCTTAAGCGGAAGGGGTCATTGGCGCGAGCAATAGTGGGGGTGGTGGTGGCTGACTTTGTCTGCGGCGAGGTGCTCCCAGCCCAGGGACTTGGGTAATCATTGCTCTGAGGGATCACCGGGCGGCGGTCTTTAGTTTAACTTGTAAACTTTTGTACCAAGTATAGTAGTAATATGACCTCTATTCAATAATCTACGCGGGACTAAACAAGGAAGTTTACGTGACATTGGTCGGGACTACGTCTGACTTAACGTGACTTAAGCCGGGACCCCGACATTGTCACGACTTTGTCCCCAGCTTCAGTCCCGCCCAAGCCCCGCCCAGTCCCGCTCAGTCTCACTCAGTCCCGGCCCCCAAACGCGTGACTGAGGGGCGAGACTAACCATAGTGATCCCCGGTGGGTTCAGGCACCTCGGCACTCGCTAGAGACCCTGACACTAGCCATGTTTCGCTGGAGGGAGCGTCTAGCTCTGATAACAGCGACTCAGAGGTTGAAGACTATGTGGACGTTGAAGTAGACGTAACGGCTGATACAGAAATAGAGGAGATGGAGGAGGTACGAGTGGAGCGAGAGAAAGACCTCGCTGAGTTGAATGAATGGGACCTAGACTTCTGAGCTACCTGTACTACGGACCTTTGTTTCGTATCATAATAGTGTAACAACGTAATATAACTTATGGTATATTCTGATCCAAAACTCGACTAAATTCTACTTCGAGTAGACAGTGGCATCTTTTTGTTTGTAGAATGCGCTCTTATCGAAGGGTTTGGTTGCTTTCCAGACCGGTTCTGGGCGCGTACGTGACAAACAACGGAGATTTTAGCGACGAGCAACAACCAGGATGTGCCAGTGAGTAGATGGCGGGGAAAGGATGGATATCATATGCAAGCCCTTTCCCATTCCTTCTGCGTTTCTCTTCGGTTAGAGTCCCAACTTTTAGATAGAATTAAAAGCTTATGAAGCGACGAAGCTTCCCCATACACCTCCCCAGGGCAAGCCACCAGCGGAAGCCCCGTAAAAGCCTTGTAGAAGTGTACAGAAGTGTATGAAGGTGTGTGAGAATGTGGAGATCAGGCTGAGCATAATTCAGACAAATGTAGAAAATCTGAGCAAAATCTAGACAAAGGGATCAAGCCTTGTTCCTAGGAGAGTGCCGGGTACGGACATGGAAAGCCTCAATACCTTTAACGCATGGTAAACTCTGCGAAATTTTCAAGAAGCAAGCCCTGGAGAGACACGCACAGAAAGATTTGAGAAGGGCTTGCATATAGCCATCCTTTCCCGCCATCTACTTACCGGCGCATGCTGGTCGTCGCTCGTCGCTAAACCCCCGTTGCTTGCGTGAAAACGCTCCGGAAAACATTGGCAGCTTACGTCGTTTCCCTTCCTCTCTCTCTAGTCAAAATCCCGAATTACCCCTAGAGTGTGTTTGTTTCTGTGTAGCAGCCCACCACGAGGCACGCGATCGATACGCACAAGCGCCTACCACCATGTCTCAAGCTCAAGCGTCTTTGTCGCCTCGTACCGGCATTCAATTCGAGGGTCTTCCCGACACTATTATCTCTGACATATTTGTGCTGGTCTGGTGTAGTCGTGGTCATGAAGTTTGGCGTGATATCCACAAAATGCGTATTCCATACATCCTGGCTTCCGTATCTCGTCGCTGGCGTGAGATTGCTCTGTCGACGTCTCGAGTATGGACATTTGTCGATCTCTCACTTCGTTCCAAATACCTTTCGACACATCTAGCACGAAACAAAAACCTCCCCATCGAGGTCGACCTGGTTCAAGATCTAAAAAGATTTCATCAGAACGACCTACAAAAACGGCTAGATATCCTTGAATGGACAAACAGCTGGGCTCGCATGATTGACTTAAGTGCATTATGCAACCACCAGGATATGGATATGTTTGTGCATGCCTTCAGCAACGCAATTGATGACAGCCCAACAAATATCCTCCAAAGTATCAGGATCGATACTCTTTCTGTTCCACTTGAAACCGCGATAACCATTACATTTCCACGTCATACTACCGTGAGTCATACAGTCATCCACCATCACGTGAGTTGAAAAACTTGTGCAGCTCACAACTCCGCGGTAAGACTGCGAAACCGTACAATTTTTGGCATAGACGTAAAGATATACTATAACATCCAGTAGCCAAAGATCTACGCTCGTACATTCAGAGTTCGCTGAGAGACGACGGTGAAAACGTTCGCATCGGCCCTCCGCGTGACCCACCATCAAACGAGTCAATGCGAAATACTAAATGTCGTTAGTCGGCGGTTAGCTCCAAGACTTGACTCGTGACGTGGTGGTAACTCACCACGTGGTGGATGACTGTATGAACATGTCCCGAATCCGGCAGCTGCCGTCGCGTCCACTACCGAGACTGCGGCGCTTCCAGCTCAAAAACATCGAATTCGATTTGTCACGCACCCTCATTCCATTTCTATGCTTAACCCCTAATCTTACGGATTTGAGTCTTGAAGAATGCCGGTCCCCAAATCGTTTCCAGAACGTAGCTACCCCAGTCCCCGGACATTCCATCCTCCTGGCAGAATTGGATACTTTGACATTGTCTGGTGTCGAAGAGAAATCGGGAATGACTATTCTATTCCGCGCACTTGATATGCCTAAACTTCGACACCTATCCCTAACCTTCGGCGTCCACTCACGCCGTCAACGAAACCTCCTCGATTGGAGTGCCATATGTCACAATCTTGCAATCCAAACTCTAGAACTTGATAGGCTCTCCTCCGAAGCGCTGGCAGGGCTAATCCCGTGTATAGATCAGTTAGGACAGCTGTCAGCGCTTTTGTTATCTAACAGTAGCTTTGATACCCCCCGCGATGACTATTATTGGTATACTAGTAGCAGAACCGCTGGCCCCGATCGATTTGTCGGCCGATTTGCTCGCAGGCTCCTGGAGACATCTTGTTGTCAAAGTCTGACTACCTTGGGCATCTACTTTCCCCTTGGGGACGAGTCTCGAGAAGCCGTGAAAGCACTTGAGCGTACCCGGCCATGGATGAGTATATCCACAGCGCACGATGAGTCCAACGACTCACGAAGGCGATGGGAGAGATTGACCATGCATGCGTACGGGGAAGTGAACGAGTTTGACTTTGACGATGTTTGGCCCGAACTTCCAGTTGATGCTTGAATCGGTTACTGAGCCTAGTTTTTGGGTTGTGTCCGACGGCTCGCGCACGCATACTGTCAGTTTATGATGGAAGAGGAGTTGGATTGTTCGTTCACCGTGTTCAATTGTATCCGAACTCGGCGTAATCACATATACATGTTAATGATTGGTCGAACGACGAGAGAATGTCGTGATCACCTTGCTTGCCAAGGTCACTCACTCCCCCCCCCACATTGGCTCCATCAAACGTGAGGGGTCCAGAGAGTTCAGTTTGTAATCAAGACCCTCGAATAGAGTCCTTATTTAGTTTAACCACCCACAGCTTGTCATGTTCGACGAGTAACGGGAACAGAGCATACTAATCGACAAAACAAATGAGTATGGTACATACTATACTGTCCAAAATTCGGGGTCGGCGAACGAAACGAATGTATTTGGTTTTTGTATGCGCGAATACTAACATAGACGACCAGTATTCAGCACTTTAGGCTCAACTTACCACTAGTCAAAGACGATCATGAAGATTAGCCTACTTCATCGGGAGACAGTGAGCGGGGCTCTGTAGGCTCCCCAAGCCTACAGAGCCCCACCCACTACCTCCGTTATTCGCTTATTAATGCGATTCTTTCACTCACCGCTCGGTGCCAAACAACTGTTTATGTTAATCTCGCCTGAACACAATGTATACATGACGAGTAGTGCTTTAACGTTATTCAAGTGAACGGGTATCTGTTACTTATGTTTTCGCTGCGGGAATTAGCGCTGATAGTGTTTGTTCTTGTATAACAACCCATCACGAGGCACGCAATCAATACGCACAAGCGCCTACCACCATGTCTCAAGCTCAAGCGTCTTCGTCGCCTCATACTGGTATCCAGTTTGAAGAACTTCCCGACACTATTATCTCTGACATATTTGTGCTGGTCTGGTGTAGTCGTGGTCATGAAGTTTGGCGTGATATCCACAAAATGCGTATTCCATACATCCTGGCTTCCGTATCTCGCCGCTGGCGTGAGGTTGCTCTGTCGACGTCCAAGATATGGACATTTGTCGATATCTCGCTTCGTGCCGAGCACCTTGCGGAACATCTAGCACGAAGCAGAAACCTCCCCATCGAGGTCGACCTGGTTCAAGATACAAAAAGACTTGTTCAGAGCGATCTGCTAGAGCGGCTAGATATCCTTAAAGAGACAAACAGCTGGGGTCGCATGAGTGACCTAGGTGCATTATCCAACTGCAAGGATATGGGTGTTTTTGTGGATGGCTTCAGCAGCGCACTTGATGACAACCCAACAAATATCCTCCAGGGCATTAGCATCGAGTCTCTCTCCGTTTCATACACTTCAGTAAGCTTGTCACTTCCACGTCATCATACCGTGCATCATATTCGACTATCCTGGGTCAAAACGCTACCATCATGCCCACTACCAAGACTACAGCGCTTTAAGTTCAAGAATATTGAATTCGCAATGCTAGACACTCTCCTTCCGTTTCTATGCTTGACTCCGAATCTTATAGATCTATCTCTCGAAGAATGCCGGATCCGGTCTAGGCTCGGGGCTATGGTTGCACCACTTCCTGATACACATTCCATCCTGCTCGCAGAATTGGATACTTTGACATTATCTGGCGTCGAAGAAGTATATGATCCGAACCTGCTGTTCCGCACGCTTGATATACCCAAACTTCGACATTTATCTCTATCCTTCTCCATCGAATCATACCGCCAACAGAACAACTATGGTTGGCCACAGGCCGGTCTTGATTGGAGTGCCATTTGTCACAGCCATGCACTTCAAGTTCTAGAACTTGACGGGCTTTCTTCTGAAGCGCTGGCAGGGCTAATCTCGTGTATCGATCAGTTGGGACAGCTGTCGGCGCTTTTGTTGCTGAGCAGCAAGCCCGCTGACTCTTATGGCCAATTTTGGTGGTTTAACAGCAGACTCGCTACCCACGATGAATTTGTTGGCCGATTGGCTCAAAAGCTCCTGGAAACATTCTGTTGCCCAAGCCTTTCTACCTTAGACATCCGCTTTCCCCTTCAGGACGAGTCTCGAGAAGCTGTGAAAAAACTTGGGCGTACTAGGCCATCAATGGACATACATATAGCACATGATGAGCCAAACCACTTACGAGGACGACGGGATAGTAGACTCATCTTGCGTGGGTACAATTTTGACGATGGTTTGCACTGAGCTTCTAATTGGCACTTGAGCTTTTGTACTTGAATTATTTCTTGTGCCTATTTTTTGGATCATGTCCGAGGTCTTACGTACACGTCATGTCTATTTATAATGGAAGTGGAGCTGGGTTATTTATGTATTCACACTATATCCAGTCGAATCTGAAGTTGGTACGACTATGTTCAAGCTTAGATACGTTAATTTAACAAGGGTGGCTGTGTCGAGTGAGTGGTCTTGGCTAGTTCCACTCTCGCCAAGAAGGCCGCGGCTGCCATCTTTCGGTCCCGCGGTCGCGTGTAACCCTTCCATTTATAATCGAAACCGGATAAAACAAACGTATCTGACCATCTATGCGTCCCCCAGAATATGTACAGCAAAGATTAACCGTCCCTTTCTATCTCCATTAAAGTGCCTTCCAAACTCTAGCGTCACCCCGAACCTCTCGAACACTAACACGATCAAATGCATGCTCAAAGCCTCTTTTCCTTGACACACTCATCATCACTCGCGTACCCTCGCTCTCCCTCTGTCTCCGCCATCACCGCTGCCTTTTGTGTTTGCACCTTTTTTGATCCAGCTTCTTTCGCCTCGCGTTTAACGCGGCTGTATAGCCCTACGTCTTCATCGAATATGAATCGATACGTGAGCATCGGCCAGCTGGGGTGGCTCGGGAGTGTATCGTAAAACTCGGGAGCGAGGGCGCGGAGTGCTGGGAGTCTGGTCCAGGGGATTGAGGGAAAGTCGTGGTGTTCGTTGTGATATCCGACCTATACGCGTAATGCCCCCGTTAAACTAAAGAAAGTAGAAGAACGAGGTTGAAGGGGACGTTACATTATAGGCTAGAACGTTCAACGGTCCATAATAGCTATACGTCTCCTGGTCGAGGCCGTCCCAGACGTAATGCTCCGCAATAAAATGCGCAGCGCAGGGGTGCAAGCTTCCGGCGAAGAAACTCGACATGACGAGGTAGACTAGCGCGCGTCCGCCGAGGATGTGGTATAGTACGGCGTCGAATGTGAGTTGGACGACGAGGTTGAGGGCGTGCCAGGCTGTTGGACGTTGTGAGCGGATGAAGCCTGGTCGGAGGGCGTAGAAGAGGATTTGGAATGTGCTATGGGAGGGGATGTGGTGTTAGTTGTGGATTAGGAAGGAGGGATAAGGGGGAGGGGGGGGGGGAAGGACGGACCAGAAGAATGCTTTCCCTGCTACGTTTTGGAGACAGATCATTTCGAGGCGGGAGGGAAGGTCTGTGTCGATGCCGTCTTCACCGAGGTGTTTGTGGTGTTCAATGTGGTACCTCTGTATATCGTTTTTAAGCCAACGCGTTAATCAGTATGATAAGAGAGATCTCACCTTGAACGTGATAGCATAGGGGATCCCGATAGGCAAATTAGCGAACATGGCGAACAGCTTATTGGCTTTGACACCGCGAAACGCGAGGTTATGCGTGATCTCATGGACGGCGAGGAAAAGATTGTGGTTGGCGGTCCCGCCGATAGCGTACGCCGCTAGGATAAAAGGGAGCGAAAAGGGCGAAGCGTCCAAGACGCGTACGAGATAGTACGCGGTGAAAATCTGGAGAGCGACTACGCCGAATACGACGTATTTTGTTAAAGGTTCGTAGCCCATTAGTTTTGTCACCTAAAGCAATCAAAAAAGAAAATGTCAGCGGATGAGACGATTCGAAGTGGGGTCAAACCGTAGTACCTCGGGGTGAGCTTTGAGGATGGCCTGACGACGTGAACGGTGGGGTTCTTCTGTCATGAGCCAGAGAAAGTCGGATGGGTCATGAGGAGGACGTGGGATGGATTTGTCTGTCTCTGTCGGTTGGACTGTTTCTGTTCGTCGAGGATGCGAAGGCGCGACTTTGCGGCCTTCAGAGAGCGACTCGGCCCCGCCGAATAGACTAAAGTCTGTGCAAGCGTTAGCTTATAGTTAATATATTGGACACTCACCTATGAGAGGCGCAGAAGAAGTACCCGCCGCCGGAGAAATCATCGTCGCTGCCAAGTTTGAGCGGATAGAAAGAACCAAGTTAGGTTTAGTCCCGATTCAGGGTCCACCATAGGGTCCGAAATAAGCGCCAGCGTCCTGCCTCCTCACCTCATCTCGGATCCTCTCGACCTTTTGGACTACACGACGACCAAGAGGGCGATGGGCAAGAAGGAAAAGGCAGAGCTCGCTGCACGCCGTAAGGCCTACTTTGACCGCTATGGGGCACAGAGCCAGGTTCCTATACCCCTCGGTGTTAGCCTTCCGCCTGGCTTTCACAACTTGGGCAATAGTTGTTTCCTCAATTCGACTCTCCAGTCGGTATGTATCTTGTTTACAGCAAAGATGTCGATCTAATTACTTGTTGCGACTATAGCTAACAGCTACCCCACTACTCCATGCACTGCTCACATTCACGCCTCCCCCAGACCTCGAACACGACCGAGACCTATACCCGGCGCGAAGTCCAGCCATGACAAACAACCGCGGCGCACCCGGCGTCCGACGCCAATGGGAAGCTGGCATGCCCATCGCCGACGCATTCCTACGGTTCGAGGACGAGGCCATTAATGCTCGACAGACAGGCAAGACGAGCTTGAGCCCGAGGTACGTGTAGCTCATGACCCGGTCGCTTAAGCTGAAACGCTAATGCTATGAACGTTATAATAACAGGGAGCTTCTGGGTCAGATTGGAGCCAAGTATGATCAGTACCTCGGTGTACGTTTCGGTATTTTTGGGTCAATGCTGTTAAGAGATTGGCGTTCCTCATATCGCTGCTATGCTGTGTTGCAGTACCGACAGCAAGACGCCCACGAGCTCTTGAGGCATTTGCTAGATGGGATGCGTATGGAAGAGATGGATGTACGTGTCTTTTCACTCATCACCTGTGTAGGATATTATGTACCACCGCAGTATCAGCTAAACTTTAACCCTGTAGATCATCAAGAAACGCAACCCCCCGTCTCCGAAATCCAAGCACAAGTCCAAACACTCCCGTCCATCCTCTCCCGAACGATCAGACACCTTGAAACCATCGGCGCCACCGCTAGATGCGTCACCGAACCCTACGGCGGTGGGACCTGTTCCTGACGATCCGCTCGTTCCGTTTGCGGATATGGTATTTGGCGGGACTTTGGCGTCGATATTGGTTTGTGAAGGGTGTAAACATGTGAGTTTGTATGTTTGTTTTAATAGCACTCTCCCCTCTGCGGGCATCCAATTTGAAGCTCGGATTTAATTTCCCGTTTCTGACAAGCTTCCGAAAAAAAACTGATCGTGTTCACCCCCTATTAGGTCTCGCATACGTACGAAGACTTTATGGACTTGTCGTTGAGCATCAAACCCGAAGATGCGCGGGAAAAAAAGGTAAGCACTCACCACAGCACACGTTCGTCAAATCAAGTTCTAATGACATACCCCTTTTTGGAACTGGTACCCCTCCATTCCCCGTTATAGCGAGACAAGTTCAAGTTCTTCCATAAATTCCGAAAAGGGACCGCACCGCTTCCGACGCGGACACCTCCACCGACGATGGTGCCTATTCCGTTTCCCAGTACCGAGGTGGACGTATCGAGCAGTGCGGCGGTTTCGGAGAACCCTAGTACGGTGGATGTGCATATTAATGGGGTGGGCGGTGTTGAGGCGGTGGTTCCGAATGGGTTGATGGCTGGAGGTGGTGGTAAGGATGAGAGACGGGCGTCTGCTGGGTCTGCGCCGGGGTTGGTTGTGTCGGATGGGGAGATTAGTACTGTAAGTCGGGACTGATTTTAATTTGATGTAGTGGGGTGACTTATTCGGTTTCTATGAATGGATAAGGCACAACCTCGAGCTCGAGTATCGTCTGTTCAGATTTCAACCGAGGAAGGACACGATCGAGACGATTCTGGGGCGGGGGGTGTAGGACGACTAGGACGTCGAGTTTCCTTGCAGGGGTGGAAGAAGAAAGATAAAGACAAGGACAAGGATAAGAGTAAAGAGCGGACGAAGAGTAAAGAACGAGCTGGGGACAAGAGTAAAGAACGAGCTGGGGATAATAAGACCGAGGACGAGCGGGACAAGTCGCGTCCGTCGTCTCCAGTCCTTGCCCCTGTTTTGATGGAGCCTAATTCTAGTGAGTACTTTTCGTATCGATGGGGTCATATGTGTTGAGAATTGGTGTGTGTAGGTTCGGCGGCTGTATCTCGTTCGCAATCTCCTTCCCGAAAGAATGAGGCGGCGTATTTGAAGAAGGTACTGGCGGATGTGGGTGCACCGCCTACGAACCCGCTTGCAATGCTCAAAGGCGCGGCTGATGGTCTAGGCATGCTCAAAGGTGATAGTAGTCTCATTCGGCTTCACGGCTAGTTTTAACATTGTATCAATTTAGACCCATTTGCTCGCCCATCGATGGACGACGTCTGGCTCAAGCTCAGCTCAGGACGAGGTAGCATACCAGACGCATTACGAAGTTTCACAGCCGTCGAAGTTCTCGAAGGCGACAACGCATTCGCATGCCGAAGGTGCTGGAAAATCGCGCACGGAATCCCAGTCGGACGTGCACGCGGTGCGGGAGGAGGCGGGAGCGCCAACGGTGTCAAGAGTAAAGAATCAGTCAGCACGTCCGAATCGGCGTACGACTCGGACTCGTCAGGCTCGGATTCGGATTCGGAAGAGTCAAGTTCAGACCAAGGGTCGTTGATGCCTCCTCCGCCGCTTGGCGGGATCCCCCTCCGACCGGCCTCAACGAGCGGAGTGGGAGCCGGTCCGGAACAGTGGGCGCGCGATACGGTGTTACCCCGACCGAGCTCCGCGCCGACGGTAGAAGACCGAGCGCTCACGTCGATGCAGCCTATCCCGACTATCGAAATGACGTCCCCCGACGCAGAGCGCGCACGACCCTTTCCCGCGAGTCCCCCGCCTATGGTACGCACAGCCACGCAAGGATCAACCGAGACCGGGTCGTCGGCCGTCACGGGCGACGAGTCGGCCCATTCGACTGCGGCGACGAGCGGACTCGGGCCGGGACCGATCATCGCAGCGCCTGTTCCCCGTACGCCCATCGCGCTCCGATCGACCACCCTGCCGGCCCACGCGAGCGCAGCGTTGACGGCCATCCCGCGATCCCAACAGTACATCCACCGCCGCGCGCTGAAACGATACCTCATCGCCACTCCACCGCCCGTACTCGTCATTCATCTCAAACGGTT